>BQNB010019849.1:0-66265 GCA_026074375.1 Tanacetum coccineum | reverse complement strand
TATCCTCGATATCATTGATCTGAAGTCGTGGAAAGTTACCTTCCTTGAATCTGTATAATGCGTTATCATCTCTTCTCACTACAATCTCTTCCAAATACCCGTATCCATGTTTCCTCGTTACCTTTACATGAGTGACTGCCAGAATACGTTTTGTAGAACTAGTCGGGTACCCGCGCAATGCGGCGGCGGATATCCGGCAACTAAATTTTGTGACGAACATTGTATATTTTTCAATGATACATTAGGTGCACCTAAAGATGACCAAGAATTGAATAGTTTTACGCAAATAACTGTTTTGGATGTCAAAATTATCCATTTCCAATTTCTATTAAAAAATGTAGCGATTGTTGTTGAACATGAATCAAAATGGTACCAAGTCGAAACTTTCTTTTTCAAACTATTGTTTATGTTATTCACCGGTAATGTATAAAGCCGGATTATAGTGTTATATTTCTTTTCTAATATCTTTATGCATATTAAATTGGGTTTTGATCTTGATGATCACATGACATCTTTTTGATATGTTTATTTCGATTATGCATGTTCTTTATGTGACACAAATTATACCATAAATCATCGCCACTGTCATAATCGAATAAGCATCAAAATCTTGTTGGGCTGCATAGTACATTCACAGATCACTAACAAAATCAAACATTAGAAACATAAGCAAGTAATAATAAATCATGTTTCTATTTGTTTGGTGAAATCTAAATCCTGTAAAAAATAACCAACACATCATTCTCAAGAAATCACACATTATACAAAATCAAGACATCCCAACAGTCCAACACATGCGTATGAAAAATCAAACCCACATGAACCTGGATATTAAACACATACTTATATCTCTGTATAAACCCATCCATCGAACACATAAGTAAACAACTTAATACCGTAGATATAATTAATTACCCGTAAACAAAACAAAAAAAATTTATAAGAGAAGAAGCAAAATGAAAATATACAACAACAGCCATTAAAACAATATTAGAAACTCCCATACAAACTAAGAGAACAAAGATTATCCAAAATCAGTCACATACCTTTGAGTCAAGATCACAAAAAAATATTAAAACGATCACACATCAATTCTATGGTTTCTTTTTTTACCTTCATACCCTTGAATAAGAAAACTAACCATAAGATGTGATCTTCACTATCTTCATCATCTTCGTCATTTATATTTAAACCATTCTTCAAGTTGACCATCATCTTTAGTCATCAAATCATCAAGCTCCACCATGATGAACAACTACAAACACCACATAATTAAAACATCAGTTCACAAACTAACATATGCAAAGTACATAAATAACTTAGATCTACATCAAACACAAAAACATAATTTAATACATATAACCAAACACAAAAACATAATTTAATACATATAACCAAACACAAACAACATATATGGTAGAGAGAGAACAAATGAAGTCAAATAAAAGTAGTTGAGAAAATAGAAAAAGATGCATTTTATATATGTTGGAATAAATCGTATTTGACAAGAAGAAAAAACTGAGTTGTTAAATTGTCATTAAGGTATAGAATGGTTGCAATTCACTGGGAATTGTTATTTTTTAAATAAATGGTGGTTGTTACAAATGGATGGGCAGTTACAAACAGAGTATATCAATACATTTAAACGCACTGTTACAAAATAGCCATTTAATATTCGGTTACAATCTCTACTACATTTAAATAGGTTGACTGAAAATGACTTGTATCCGCATTGACTAATAGCTTGTATATATTTCCTATATTAAAGGAAATGTTTTTTATTTAATTTTTTAAGACTTCTTTATTTAGAAACGTGCTCAATGCATTATAAAATAGTAGAGATAGAGATAAAGGAGCATATATATAAAGGATGTTCTACATTTTTTTTGAACCAATGTTCTACATTGAAACACACAATAAGTGAGATCAGATGTTACATTCTTACATCATAAATGGGTTGTTACATACTTATTTTTTAAATGGGCTTTTTACAAACGAAGGCAAGTTATTGCATGCAAGTTACAAGTTACAAACGAACGCAAGTTAATGCATGCAAGTTACAAACGCATGAATTAAATCTAGTTGTAATATCTATACTCCTAGCTTTTGAATAGTTTTTAAAAACATGTATGATAAAACATAACATGTATAAACATTCCAAAAGAGGTAATCTTTTTTACTTAAAATTTTAAGTACTTCTAATTTTAGAAATTGGCTAAATGCTTTATAAAGTAGTAGAGATATACATCTCCTCTTGATTGTATGCCTCTTGCATATGCATAGAAGGACTTACGTTGTTCTCTCCAATGTGAGATACCCCATAACGGATATCTATCATAAGCAACTTTAACAGGACTCCATATATTTGGAACCATGTCTTCAATGCCTGGAAGATCATACTGAGCGGCCTTTGTCTTGGTGGTAGACGTCATGTATGTCATAGTTGAAACTCCTCCTTGTAGATACTTGAGATCATTGTTGATGAAGTATTCAAATGGTACTCGTTGACGTTTTCCATGCGTGATTAAAGGAAGGGGTTTGGAAAGATCAAATGGGTAGCACCGCCTTTAGAATTTTCCCAATCAAGCTTTTCTAAAAGAGCCTTGTAGCATTCTTCAAAGTCATATTCTAGTTCAGTATAATTAGAGCGGGTGCCTTTGAGTAGTCTGAATGCTGGTCCGAGCACGATTTCTTGAGTTAAATTCTAAATTTTTAGGCCATTCAAGATGTATGAAGAGAAGTCTATTGGAGTGCTCATCAATTCATCAAATTCTTTCAACGATTTATCAGTAGGAATGGAAGCTGCGAGAGACATCAACCACTTTTGAGGTGGTCCTTCCTGCGTAGTCTTGCCAACATGCCAGTCAGGGTCAGTGGGTTATTAAGGAGGAGGAGGTTTCTTTAACCAGTCACGTCTAGAAGCAGTCTCATTCCTTGGCTCATCTTCATTATCACCTAGATTCCCTTCTTGATCTTGTGGAATATCTGAGTCTGCAAACTCGAACACTGGTTCCTCTGATTGAACAGACTTTCCAAAAGATTTTGGTTGAGACTTGGTGCCTTTGGAAGAGCCAGACGTTGAATCTTTCTTTTTTAGATCAGTGGTTGGTTCTGCATCTTTGCTTAACTTTCTCTTCTTTAACCCTCAGTCTGATCCAGCGGAAGGGTCTTCATCTTTGTCTTTGTCTTTGTCTTTGCGGCTTCGCTTCAAGGAATACACATCATAAGAGAAGAAATCTTTGTCGAGAGCGTAAGATTTTTTCAAACCATCATAGCAATCTCGGTGTTTGGGAGCCGTCAGATATGACTAACTTTTCTCCATCTTGTCTAGAAGAATCTTCTTTAACTCAAATTCAGTAAGTGTAGAAGCAGTCTCATAAGTAGATTGTGGTTGAGAAGACACCTTTGCTAGAGTAACTTCATCACGTGATTCTTTAATCAACTTTTCGATCACAGGTGGAGCGAAGTTAGACACTTCCTTGGGTAGAATCTGAGGCAGCTGATCTTTTACTTGCTCTTTGATTCTTAACGTAAGAGACTCTAAAAGGAAGTTCATGAATTCTTCTCTGGTTTCTCCCAACTTTGTGTCTAGATGTTCATCAACTAAAGATGTCACTTGAGTGTGTAGAGGGTCCTTTTTAAATTTCAGCAACTTCTTTTTCCAATGTTGTTATTCTATCATTGAATCAAAAGATTGATGCGAAGCCAGGAAGATTAGATAGAGGATTTATAGTTTTAGATAGAGGATTTGTAGTTTTAATTGTCGGCGGAGGAGTGGGTGTTGTCAGTATTGGTAGAGGAGTGAAGGTTTGTGATGATTGAGGAATGTTTGTGTATACAGGTGATGATTCAGTGATAACAGAAACTGGTATTGTAAGAAGAGTGGGTGCCTGAGTTCTTGGGACTTCATGGTGGACATGAACATCTAGTAGAGAAACTATTTCTACATCAGTTTAAGGAATATCTAAAAAAATTAGGAATTTTGATGCCAAGTCAGATGAGCGAGAAGAACTAGTAACAAAAACTTCAGTCTTCTTTGTAACAGTAGTAATTAACACATGAGCATCATCAACAACTTGTTCTTAAGTAGTCTCTAAATTTCCACTCCCTTGTTGAGCTTCATTCATTTCAACATCAGCACCTTCACCTTGAACAACCTCTTTACCAGTCTGAGTAGGCTCTTCTAATCTTGCGTCTACATCATCATCAAATTGGTCGGTAGTATCATCTATTCCCTTATCTTCATCACTTTTAATCTCATCATCTTCAGATTCATTTTCTTGATCAACTTCCTCCTCTTCTTGATTATCATCATCAGATTCTTTATCTTGCTTGGAATCAGATTCTTGCTCTTCACTTTCATTCGCCTGTCCACTGCCTTCATTACTTGACTTTTGCTCATTGTTGCTGTAGTCTTCATCATTACCCCAAGACTCAGATTCACTCTCAGTAGAGTCATCTTCTGTCATATCGGGAACCCCAGGTTTATCACCAGTTCCTTCACCTGTGACGGTAGGAGTGATCTTTTCAACACTTCGAGGATTTCCAACACATGTACCAGAACCATTAGGACGTGTCTTGTGAAAGTCCCTTAAGCTCTTCTTTCTTACTTCTTTCAGCTGAGCCTTTTCAGTCAAAGCTACTTCAGATAGCAGCTTAATTCCTTTATCATGAAAAACATCCACCTTTTCCTTTTCATTTCCTTTAGACTTTGTTTCCACCGGAGGCTCTCTGATGACGATACATGTTGATGGCTTAGTTGAAGACTTCTTGACTGATCTCTTAACTCGTTTTCCTTTTGTGACAGGTTCTTCATCTATAGAAATTAGATCAATGTCCTTCTTAGTTGGAGAGGCTTTCTTGAATTTTCTAGCAATCTTATAAGGTACAGCACCTGTAGCATGGCCAAGATAAGTCTTGTAAGCCTTGGATTCCTTCATCTTAGGACTGGTCAAACATTTAGGTAGAACAGCTCTATAGATCTGAGATGCTTCTTTTCTTGAAACAAATCTTAAGGTGCTAATCAAGTAGTCATCCTTTGAGGTGTGCATCCCAATCTTATTTCTCCATGAAAGTATCTTTTCTTGAATAAGAAAGTGGTGAATGATAACTTTTGTGAATCGAGGGTAGTACATCTTTTCTTGCCTTTTGAAGTCTTTATTGTCAATCTGATAGGTGAAGTCTTCCCAGAGTAACTCCACATATTCTACATTCTTCTGAAAGTACATACCCCAAATGATTTGTGCTCTGGAGAGACGAAGCTTGTCAAGACCACTAGTCTTTCCTGATAAGCTTCTGTTAATAAGAGCAGCAAAAGTTCTCCAAGGTTAATGCATCTGATAAACAACATCATTGAGTAAAGTGATATCCCCAGTATGACCAAGATCTCTTAAGAAAGACACAGTGTCTTCTTCAATGGGTAGTGCATCAAAGTCTTGATCTTGTACTCTTGGACAAATTTGAAAGATATCTCTAAAGACTTCCAAGGTAAGCTTGAATCTTTTCTTCTTGTCAATTTTGAATCTGTAGAAGTCATCATGCTTGTATACAGAGTTCCAGAATTGGTGCATATACACTTCAGGGACATCAACAGTGATGAGAAATACAGGATAACATGGAGTGAGTGCAATGGCATCTAGAGTGACTTGAAATGTGGGTTCTCTTGGTGAAAATCCACGAGGGATTCTTCCATTGCACTTTCCGATATCAAATCTATTCTCCTTGAGAAAAAGCTCAAGATGTAGCTTGGTTTGTTGAGCAGTGATGGAAGACATAATTCTACTAAGAGTTGTCACATACAGTTCATATACAAGCAAATATATATAATACTGATAGACAATCTAGGTCATGATTCAAGATTATTGATGCAAGACAGAGTTTACAACAGGGGATAGGCAAACAAATACAAGGCAACAATGTGATATACCTACACACAATGCAAAGAACTAATACACATGCAAACAGGTACACACACTCTCATATACCACATAGACTATAGGCCAACGAATGAAATCAAGGCAACCACTTAAGATTTCTAAGGAAAAATTACACCTAACTTAATCATTATATGACAAGATAAGGAATGATTACACTTAGATTAGGTTATAGGGTAGAATTACCAAGATTACAAGATTAATTCTATTTAGAAAAAATCAAGTATAGTTTGCCTAAATACAGTGTATAGATCGCCTGTTTTAAAAACTGTGTGTATTGATCGCCTGAATAAAACATGTGTATCGATCGCCTGTAGTATTTAAGCATGTATTGATCGCCTGTTTAACTTTAGTATGTATAGATCGCCTATGTATTTATGTATTGATCGCCTAAACAAAAATTATGTATAGATCGCCTGTACAACAATGTATAGATCGCTCTTACAAAATTAATGTATTGATCGCCTGTACAATCATGTATAGATCGCCTGTGCAACAATGTATAGATCGCCCTTACAAATTTAATGTATTGATCGCCTGTACAATCATGTATAGATCGCCTATACAGAATTTTAGTCTAACATATTTCACTTATTTAGGCTACAATATCTATCAAATCATAGACACTTAACATCAAGGAATCAGTTTAACATCTTTCACTCACATATTAACCACGAAAATCTCAAATCTAGTCAAGTTCGAACCATATACACTCGAAAAACTCACATAAGTCAAGATTTCTCATACAAACAAGTTATATACCACTCAAATGCACTTAACCACTCATATTATTAGACCTAAACCCAAACCCATGACAATTTTCAAGCTTTTGCCCATTTTCACAAGTTTTGATTTCAAGAATCATTCGAAACACAAGAAGGAGTTAAACTCATCAAAAACTATTTTGGGCACAACATTTAGGCCCTTAATAGACCAAAACCCCTCAACCAATTTCACTTTTCATACATTTTTCAGTGGTGATTAAGATTAGGTCGATTTTAGGTTTTACGAGTTAAATTCCATGGTTTGGTTTGATTACAAGGGTATAATAACATTAACACGTGAGTACCTTAAGATTTAAACGAGAAAGGACACGTTCTTGAAGGTCTTGATTTTTAGTAGTGGAGGTATGAAGGTTTTGAAAAGTGTTTGTGTTCGTGTGGGAATAAGGAACGGGACAAGGGGTATTATTTGTTTAAATCTTTTAAGATTTGGCAAAAATGCCCCCTGAGGTTTAATGATGGTTCTAATTTTCTCTTAAACTTTTCCTAAGGCAAACCAAGTTTCCCAAATTGCAAAACCAGTCCCTAAGATTTAGTAATCAAGAAACAATCTCACACTTTACATTAAAACCCTAAAAAGATTAAACATATAACAAATAAAGCCCGATTGAGTTGAAATTTATCAACTCCCCTTTAATTATTCACCCGATATGATTAAAACTTTTCTGATTATCATATTATTTATTATGAAGAAGATGATATAGATAGTTTATCCCCTTCAAATAATGACCCGTTTTCTATTAAAAGAGTTGTAGTCGTTATTTGATGGATCAAAATTGTCTTAGAAAAATGACTTTCTGATGAGTCTAAAAGATGATTATTTTGAAATTTGAAACTCAACACCTATGAAAAATAAGATTTCTTTTATTTTACCACATAGGTGCACTAACACGTACACTTACGGAATATAAGAAGCACGGGTTGTGATGCAAAGTAATCACAAGCCTTTGTATGGTCATAAAGTAGACCATGCCCGAGAATAAATTCCCGTTAAGAGGCCAAGTCTCCTTTTTGACAGAATACTTGCCTTTAAGATGATGACGGGTTGCATAGAAATAATAGCAAAGCCTTTTGCATGTTTTTGAAAGCTTTGAAACTTCCTGGCTTTGAACTTATTTTACAGCCTCGTATCATTATTAAATGACATTTCTAAGGCCATAAATGTTATCGTTTTTAGAAGACATGTCAGATATACATATTTTTATACTTTTCTGATTTTTTTAATTTTTTTTCTTTTGTTTTTGTAAAATTTTCTAAAAAGGAAAATCTTTTTGGAATTTTTATGTTTTCATATATTACAAAATACAGGAATATGAGTTACGAACCATCACAATCGTGCTGTTTTCATCTGCCTAGACGGTTCAATGTTTTTGGAGACATGCTTTCATACCACGCTTATCGAATTAAGAAAGTTATAATCTCTCATCGAAGGCAAAACGGTTTTAGTAAAAGTTGTCAGCCAGTTGGTATTCAATCCGGACAAAGTATAGCTCCACGATTCCATTCTCTACTTGCTTCTTTATGAAATGGTAGCAAATATCGATGTGCTTAGCTCTTGATTGTTAAACATTGTTGCAGCATAAAGCAACCACACTCTTGTTATCGCAGTACAGAGGGATCTTATTGAATTGAAAGCCATAATCTGTTAGTTGTGAACGCATCCAAAGGATTTGTTAGCAACACCCAGATAAGGCAATATATTCAGTCTCTATACTCGATATGGCAGTGCATTTTTGCTTCTTGGACGAGCAGCTAACACATTTATCACCTAAGAACTAAGCGCTTCTTGATGTACTACGTCTAGTGTCCTGACACCCCGCGTGATCGGCATCTTCATAAGCTATGAGTGACATATCAATATCCTTCTAGTACCATAGACCCATGTTAATGGTTTTGTTAAGGTATCGAAAGATCCGTTTCAACGCTTGTAAGTGCTTTTCGGTTGGCTTAGCCTGATACCGGGCACATAAGCAGACAGCATGGTTAAGGTCAGGTCTACTAGATGTAAGATACATTAAGGATCCAATCATGCCACGGTAAAGTATAGCATCAACTTGTTTCCCCTGTAGATCTTCATCCAGTTTCTTATTTTCAATCATGGGTGTGTCGACAAAATCAGTAGAAGGCAAACCATATTTTTAACAATTTTAGAAGCATATTTAGATTGGTTTATAAAGATGCCTCTGGGACTTTGAGATATTTGTAATCCTAAAAAGAATGACATTTTCCCCATCATCGACATCTTGAACTTATTGGTCATCTGATTAGCAAACTCATCACACGTGGCAGTATTAGATGATGTAAATATTATATCGTCAACATAAATTTGTACCAGTAATATGTCGTTTCCAGCATGCCATGTGAAGAGTGTTGGATCAACTGCACCTTTGGATAATTGTTAAGAGATGAGGAAGCTTGACAACATATCATACCATGCGCGTGGTTCTTGTTTTAGACTATAAAGAGCCTTTTTGAGCTTGTACACATGTGATGGGTTATCCTGATCAACAAATCCTTCTGGTTATGAAACATAGACCTCTTCTTTGAGCTCTCCATTCAAGAAAGTCGTTTTGACGTCCATTTGGTAGATAGTCATATTCTTGTGAGCGGCATTTGCTACGAAGATACAAATGGCCTCTATTCTAGCAACCAGTGCAAATGATTCCTCGAAATCGATTCCTTCTTTTTGTCTGAATCCTTGAGCAACTAGTCGAGCCTTATTCTTTAGTACCCTGGCAGATTCATTTGTTTTGACCTTATAAATCCATTTAAGTTTGATCAAGAACACATTATCTGGACACGACACCAATTCCTAAACTTCAAGTCTTTCAAATTCATGAATTTCTTCCTGCATTGCATCGATCCATGACAGTTCAAACATTGCTTGTTTAAAGTTCTTTGGTTCTACTGAAGTTAGGAAAGAATCAAAATAACACCACATGGCATCAGTTTCAAGTTGCTTCCTTGTAGATACAGTGCGAGAAGGATCACCGATCACATTTACTATAGGATGATCCTTAGTCCATCTACCAAGATGTTCCAATGGAGTGTGGAGTTGTCTCACATTAGATGATGATCCTTGAGAAGTTAAGTCTTCATGAGGAGATTCATTAAGTGGATCATCATGAAATGTTGGTGTTTTGGTAATTCTTCAAAACCTTAAGAAATGATTAGAGAATGTTCATGTTCTTGTAATGAGGGAATACTTGTTGATGGAGCATCCTGATCAATGGAAGTTAACACAAGAGAATCAGCTAATACTTCAGCTCTTGGAGCAGCAGCTTCTAGAATTGAAGAAACAACAATTGTTAGAGGGTTAAAGTATTCATAGAACATTGGTTGAAATAACCGATCCCAATCATCTCTTATTGGTGGCAAGCAAGGTTGTTAAGAAACAGGATTTGAATCGAGTCATGTACTGGATGTAGCAAGAGTCCTTCCTTGAAGCCTGGGTCCTGAACTGAATTGTTCAGAAGCCATTGTTGTTAGCTCATCAAACGTTACATGAATTGTTTCAGTAATTATTCGGGTCCTTCTGTTGTAGATTAAAAGATAAAATAATGGATTTGTACATTCAATATTGATTCGGTTTGCCATTAATCTTCCGTTTCCCATTTTTTTTAGTATAAATACTATACGGTGATCAGGTTGATTCAAAGAATGTCCTTGACAGGGTTTCCAGCTCAAAGGCGTAGATCTTCTAACACTGATGATATTAGATGCACCATGCTTGCTAGTTTCTTTACCAGAATGTCTCAAAGCATACTATCACAGTAAGACGTGATCATATAGTTACTTTCTTTCTATTTTAGTCGTAATGTCGATTTACTTGGACCAAAATTGATATTCCAGTGTATCAAAGCCTCAAATTCTTATAGAATCTTGCAAGAGTCATCCTACCAAGAGCTTGTTCTGATTGTTAGCTCAAGCTGGATTTCCATCTTCTCGTGATTATAATGTATCACTCGGATGTTCTGGCAAGATCTTAAGGATAATTCGTAGGAATCTTTGTTACAACTTGGTGAATCTTTATCTGGTGTTCAGAAAAGAGTATTTTGACATTGTGTTATAATGAGATTTATTACTTTAATCTCTTCTGGCTTAGACTCGATTTGTGCACTTTTGGTTTTTAGTAATCGGTGGGATTTAGAGCGACTGCCACCTATTCAATATTAACAATCTCGGAGTAGATGTCATAGATCTCGTTGTGTATCTCAATGACAAAATGAGAACAAGTTTCATTTGAGATGAACCTGAATGGCTGGGAAGGGTTGTGCATTGCTTCCATTGGGTCCTGTTGACTTTCTTCAATATAAACAATATCATTTTGATTTTGATAGATTTGTATTGGACCCTGTTCTGCCTAAGTTGTTTGGAGGGCTGCTTTGTTTTTTACCCTTTAGCTATACATTTCTTTTTTAATATCTTCAAACCCTTCAATGGACGTACGCACCGAAGACGTCATTACTAAAACACCTTGTTGTGTTTAGTTCCAGTGTTAGTCAATCATTAGTCGGTATTTTTCCCTCTTTACTATTCATCTCCAATCATCCTAAGGACTGCGAATTTCTACTATGGGATGTCCTTGGGTGATCCCTACGGTTCTGTTGGATAGTAGTAGGACTTATTCTTCTAAACCTAACCACCTCTTGACTTAGAAATCGTCGTGAAATTAATAGTTGTTGTGTTATGAGATCGAGACCATAAAAACCGCTTTTCTGACATTGTTATTTTCAAAATACTCCCCCTAGACAATGTGCCTCCGAGATTCGAAATTGTTTATCAAATGAAGGAAAGAGTTGCATTTAGTAGTCTTAAAGATCACATTCTTTCTATATATATTTAATTACAATTTTCTCCCCTTATTTTAAATAATAAAACACTTAGTATTGAATACCATTTGATTAAAATTTGTGACATGATAAATGTTCCATGGGAGTGAAAAATAATTATACCACGATATTGCCTGAATTAATTTTCAGATTGCTCCCCCTTCAACAGTATAGGTGAGATAGATACCAATATTTATTAAACTTGACATTGAATGAAAAATTGATATGCACAACACAAAATGTTTGAGGAGCGGGAGTTGAGATGCCTTAGTGAACAATGTATATTATTAATTGACATTAAGTTTCCACATTTTAATTTCACAAAATATGTTTGGATACATAAAATTGACATTTATGAAATGTACCCAACACATTAAAAGGCTTTGTTTTAAAAAGCTCCACTTCAGAAATTGATTCACATAAAATGACATTCTACGTACTACAATTCTTTGAAAATTATTCGAGGAAGGGAGTGTTGAACACATGATTTTAACAAATACCACTTTTTATTGAAAAATACCACAAATTATATTGTAGACAATTTTGACATTGAAAGTTCTTTTTGAAAAATTATGTTCAACGATTTTTTAAAAACACATGATAGAAGACTTCTCTTCTATTTTTTTAGTAAGCGCACTGAAGCGTACACTTTCCTATTACATTCAGGACCGAGTTATGCAATGAAATGTACATAAGTCATCAAGAAAATTTAGAAATGACATTTTTTGAAAGCATTTGAAACTCTTGATCGAACTTCATTTACACGCCCGTGTCGATGTTAATCAATATTTCTAGGTACGTAAATGTTATCGATTCCAAGAGACATGTCGAGAAGATTCTTTTTGGTATTTTTGAAATTTTTCTGATTTTATATTTTGTTTTTCTAGGTTTTAAATTTTTCTATTTTCTTTTTGTTGGTTTTATATTTTTGTATTTTCTTTTTCAAAAAAAAATTTATAAATCAAAATATGAGAGAAAAACTATTAACAAAGTGTGGTTTGATGGTCAAGGCATATTCTAATTCCGTAACTCCAGTTCACATGGAGTCAAACATCTCATACCGAGTCGTCTGACAAGATACTTAAACCTATCTTCCGATAAAGCTTTAGTAAACAAGTCAGCTAACTGGTATTCAATTCTGAGAAAGATTAATTCAACAATACCCTTTTCAACCTGTTCATTTATGAAGTGATTTCTGACATCAATGTGCTTGGTACGGGAATGTTAGACTGGATTGCACGAGATGGCTATGGCTGCCTTTGAGTCACAATACATAGGTATTTTATCAAAGTGGAAGCCATAATCTGTAAGCTGAGTTCTCAACCATAGAAAAATTGTCGTGCGCAACCGCAGATAATGACACATAACTTGGCTTCTGTTGAAGAACATTGAGGTACAGTCATGCTTTTTGGATGATCCAGCTGACTAACTTATCCACACTTAGAAATTGTATTGCCATCCAGATGTTACTCTTACGTAGAGTATTGAGTACAAACCCGGTGATCGAATCTAAAAAAGCAGTTAGTTCGAAACCAGTGTCCTTCGGATACATAGACCAATGTTATTGGAGGTCTTAAAGGGTACCGAAAGATCAGCGTATAAACGCTAGTGAGAGTTTCTCAGTCGGTTTTCGCTTGATAGCGAGCACAATAATATGTTTGAATGTATTATATCTGGTTTACTTGCTGTTAGGTATTGTGTTGCTTTCCGACCATATACATATATTTCGTTGGTCGACCAAAGTACCAATCAGTCAGCATCCAAGGTGTTTTGTTGTCATTGGTTGTACAAT
This sequence comes from Tanacetum coccineum, assembly GCA_026074375.1. Lineage (NCBI taxonomy): Eukaryota > Viridiplantae > Streptophyta > Magnoliopsida > Asterales > Asteraceae > Tanacetum > Tanacetum coccineum. Next base: position 52,926 of record BQNB010019849.1, on the reverse strand, counting down.
GCTATCACTTGAGGTAATACCATGTTTTTAATAGTATCTCATTGAGCATACTTAGCTTGGTTTATTAAAGATACACGAGGGATTAGTGGATCTTTGAATTTCCTAAAAAGAATTTCAGCTTCCCCCTCAGAGTAATATCAAACTTGCTGTGCATTAGTTTCTTAATTTTTTTAGAAAGTTTTGGGTTTGTAGAAAACAAAAATCAAAGTCATCAATTTAAATTTGCACAAGCAATATGTCTTCCCATGTTTAGTTCATGAACAGAGTTGGATCTAATAGAACCTTTTTGAGAATCCTTTGGATACAAGGAAATTGGAGAGTTCATCATTACAACGCTCTTGGTGCTTGTTGAGACCTTTAATGCTTTCTTGAGACGGTAAACTTGGTCAGGATGATATGGAATCAAACGAAAATACCATCTGGTTGGTTTACGCTACACTTCTTATTTTAGAGGTCCGTAAAGAATTGTTGTTTTGACGTCATTCTGGTATACGGTAATGATTTGTGTGCGACGCGTACGCATATGAAACAACTGGACGACCTCCAACCGAAGCAAATGATGCAAATGAATCTTCAATCAATTCCTTCCTTTTGCGCATATCCTTAGGCTACAAGAGAAGAGGATTTGTGCGAATAAAAATATTTTCATCATCACGTTGTTTTTCCAGGCCACTCTTTAGTTAATGACATTTTTGCTCAAAGTGGTCTGTCGACTTATTCGATACATCTAATTCGATCATATGATATGAGTTTTCCTGCATTGATTTCTAATCCATTGCCGAATCCAGCCATGAATTCTTTATGTTCTTTAGTTTTGGTTTGACTCACGGTTGAGTCGCGTACAATATACATCTCGCCATCTGTTTCTAGCTGACGTCTTGTTCTATATTATTGAGAAGGATTTTTTTTCTAATTGACTTGTTTAAATGGATGATCTTTTGTCCAATCGTTTTGCATTTGTCTGAAGGATGGTGTTGTTGATAAAGAAAGTAGGTTGTTTTTGATTGTCAACATTGACGAGCATGATGTTCTCCTCGTTCTTGTAGTGGGTGTATACTAAAGATGTTGATAAATTCATCTTCGTCAAATTGTGCATTTTCGGTATTGGTTTCTGCTTGAATAATGTTCTTCATGTGCGTGATAGTTGGTACTTGAGTTGGAGTTTGATGTGTTCGATTGAATGTTCAATAGAGGTGGATCAGCCTGCAAACAACGGTTGTTGTAGAAGTGTGAGTTGTGCTTATGATGTTGACGTTTACGGGGATTATCAAGCAGATTGTAAACAGAAGACTTTGACACAACTAGATAAGTTCCATTGAGTAATTCACGGACATCGGACCTATATGCAATTCCACTCATATGATGTTGTTACTGTCTCAGATACTTGAGGATCATTTTTCTTGACTTTGGGGGACGGGAATTTAAACTGTCTTGTTCAAACGTACCTTGTGAACATTGTGGACGGGGTCAAAATGACGTTGATCTGAACGCGCATTTGAGGCATTATCAAAGTTAACATGAATTTGAATTGTTTAAAATATTATTCGTGTTCATCTTGTTAAATACCCTGTAAGCCTGCTGAGAATTCAAATTGATTTACGTATTTATTTATTCCGTAAGTAAGAATTTCTTTCCAAATACTTCTCTAACCAAGAGACATATAAGGTTAATAATACTCACAAAAATGAATAAACAATTCGTATCTTTTTTATCTGGGAAGTATTTTTATCTCGGGTCGTGTACCAACGAAAGCGTTGAATTGAGAATTTTAGAATAATTCGGATTAGAGTTTAGATAGTAAAAGACTTTTGATTGTTGATTACACAACAAAATATAATGCGATGAATTGGAAAAAAACAATTAACTAGCACGATATATTAAATGCACAATACGTATTAAACGCGAGCTAAAATGAAATGTAAAAACCAAGGCACGGACTTTTAACAAATTTTTAACCTAAAAATCACAAATTTAAAATGAAAATTTTATGAAAAAGAATTAGAATTCTTTTATGTAATTTTTGAATTTTTTAGATTTTTTAAAGATTTAATTGATTTATCAAAAAATTAACTCGTTTTTTCTAAAAAATTAATACACTAGAATTTTTCTTTTATTTTCAAATTAATAGGTTTTAAATGAAAATTAATGCAAAAAGAATTTTATTTTTCAACTATTTTTCGATTTTTTTATGAAGTTTTTCTATAGAAAATTGAAGTAATCACTAAAATCTATTTAAATTTCTAGAAAATACAAATTTAATTGGAAAAATATAGAAAAATGGTTTTTAAACTCTAAAAAGGTGCAGAAATTAAGTAGGACAAAAAGCCCCAAATTTGAAAAGCTAATTGTACACTAATTTTATCAATTAAAACAAAACCCTAATTTTTATAAAACTAATTTCTAAAATATTAAAACTTATTTATAAACCTAGAAAGAACAGGGTAGGAATTGAAATAAAGGAAAGATAAGGGTAGGCGGGTGAACTATAGAAAAGTTACACTACAGTTAAATCGAATGCCCCTAAACTTTAAGAAAAGTACGAAACAGACCCTGCGATTTCAGCTTATTTTGCTTATTGAAAAAGTGGTTTTTCAGTTTAAAAATAAATCATGAAAAGTTAAAGATGAGCTTAATCCCTACAACTTTAATAAAGGCACTTCTAACTTTGGACAAAAGAATAAGCTACAAAATAAGCAAATAGAAGTCTGTTACAGAAAGTGCTTGTTTAAAAAGATATTTGGAATTTGGCTTATTTTGAGCTTGTTACTTGATGAAAACTGAAACTAAAAGATGTTTAATGATGCTTAAGATGTGTGCTAAAAGATTCTAAACTAAGATTAACCTTGAGTTAACAAAACTAGAAAGAAAATTAAGATGACAAATGCAAAGTTTTTATGAGACTGATTTTAAGCTTTTCCTTACCAATAGCTAACAGGCTTATTATAGACTTTGATGCTAGTACTTTTGGGAAATATAAAGCTATATACTAACTCTCTAGAATCTACCTAGGTATAAGGATTTTTCAAAGTTTTATCAAAGAAATGAAAAATTCAAAGTTTTAAATGAAAAATCTACACTGATATGGAATGCTTTGCTGATGCAATTGACATGCTGGTGCAATTGGCTTTGCACAAAAATGCAGCCTAAAATTTTCAAACTAACTCTTTACTAAATTCAACTAGGTTATCACAAAACAACTTTGAATTCTAAATTGCTTTTAAAAGTCTCAAATTATAAACCTATTACAGTGTGAAAATTGCCCTGGTGCTAGAAAAGAGTTTTAACTCCAAAACTTTTAAATTCTAAAACCTAACTTCTAAAAGCTGTTTAAAAACTTGTATTATGCCCTAACTCAGCTAAAGGAAAAGCTTTGGCAAAGTAAAGTTGACTTTAAGAGTCAAAATAGGCTAATCCCAAACACTCCTTTAAAGTTTGCTGTCAAAACAAAGTGTGATTAAAATCTATTTTGAAAGCTTAAATTCCTAAACCTTTTATCTACATCTACTTATACTAAACCAATAGAGCTATTTGAACTGAAAAAGCTGTAGCTTATTTAGAAAAATAAGCTACTTACTCTACTAGACTTACACTTACTAAATGACAGAATTTTATGAGAAAATGAGATTACTCAAACTAAATCTTATGAAAACTAAAAACAGCTAATTACAAAGTTTTAAACAACATGTTTTGCAGAGAATTAAGCTAGAATGATTAGAAATAAGCAAATGTAAAAGCTCAAATTTAAGCTAAATTGAATCTAAAAGAGTAGAACCTGAAAATTATGGAGTCTCAGAACTAGAGGCCACTCTTGTAGAGTGAATGACCTCAAATTTTGAACCTAAGTGACTTCCAAAGTCTCTAAACCAGCAATAGACTCAATAAGCTATATAGAAGCTTAATTCCTCTTTTGAACCTCCAATTTGAGACTTATGAACTCAAGTGATCATTTTAAGATGTAAATGAGTTAAACTGATTAAATGAAAGCTTAAACAACAAAATTTTGCTAAAATTGAGCTTATTAGAAACAATAAGCTCAAACGAGCTTATTTAGAGCTTATTTGGTTAAATTCGACTTATACTTGAAAACAAATGATGAAGAAACATGTAAACTGAGTTGTATTACTGAATTAAAGAAGTACAAGCTTAAAAGAAGAGTTTACAAGAGCTTAAAAGCTTAATTGCTTAAAGTAAGATTTAAATTGCTTAAAAATGGAAAATTACAAAGTAAAATTTTTAAAACTAAAACAACCCCCGAAAAATGTGAGTCCTAACACTCTATTTATAGAGGAGAGGTGAAGAGGAGGGAAGTTTTCTAGAATGATCCGTTTAAATCCTAGCCCTTGATTATTTGCGATTGATTTGTAGCCGTTGGATAGGTTTGATGATGTGTCCTGGCCAATGGGCTGCTGCCACGTGTTTGATTGTGATTGGGGGGAGAAGGGAAACATATGAAGTATAGAAGAGAAAAGGGAGCGGGGAAGAGGAATTTGGCAGCTTGGGTTGTGGGTAATTTTGGCGGGAAAAGCGGTTGTAGGCGGTTGGGGGGTTTTTGGCCGCGTTTTGTCTTTTGAATCTTTGAAGATATAGCACAATTAGTCCCTGTCTTTCACCCGCTCCTTTCTAGTGTAAAAGAAAGTTTGATATTGGCAACTTCAGTCCTTGTTCTTTCTTTCTTCTTTTTCTACTTAATAATATAACTTTCTTCATTTAGCAACTTTAGTCCCTTTGACTTTAAAACTCCCAAGTAAGCCTTCAAACTTTCAAAGCTTGTCACTTTTAGCCCTCGACTTTATTGTTTCTTCCTTTGACTGTCTTTATTTCTGTGTCGGGTTGATCCGGCTTTGATCTTTGGCTGTTTCTTCACTCTTGTTCTTGTCTCTTTCGTTCCTTGTCGGTTTTTGATCGTTTTTGCTTCTTTTTGCCTTTTCAATCCTTTCCTGCACAATTAGACACAAAAGCACACATTTTCTATTCTTTTGGCATTTTTATGGCTTTTATTTGGCAAAATCCCGGGTAATTTAATGTACAATTAAGCAAATATCAAAATTCCCCAAACTAAAGGATTGCCGTGTCCTCACGCAATGTTATCAAGTGTACACTTTGTAAACTAGCAAGTTTCCAAAATGCCCTTGTTAAAACCTTTTATGAATTACCTTTTTACACAACTTTCACTTTTCTTAACATTTAATCTCTTAAAACACATTAATGGCAATCATTGCAACTTTGCAACTTTTAGGCTCATCGAAATAGGCTACTCCCGATTAATAGAGCACAAAAGAGGAAAATTCGTCATCCTTGACTTTTCACTAGACTAAACAAAGCTAATAAACAAGATCATTGTCAATAAATCCAAATGATTAAGCTCTTAACATATAACTTGTGAACGTTTCACTCCCAGGATTCAAATAATACTGATTAAGAATTGTGTACTCTTTTTACTCACCATAGATCAATTTATCTTCATAGTTGAAATTCATCTAAGCTTTACAAATAAGCCTTGTGAGCTCAAATGTTAATAACATAGATAAATCTCGACTCAAAGCTAAAAGAGATTCGGAAACAAAACTTATAAATTGATTTGAGAAAATGAAATTTTTAACCATTCTTTTTTTCATGTACTATAATTATTTTCTTTTTCTTTTGCAATAGGAATGTTGTTCTTAGTTCGAACCCTACTTAGGCCTTTCAACCAAATAGGATATCGCCACAACGACCGGTGTTCTAGTTCGAACCCCACTCCGCTGCTAACGTTTGTGGTATATCGCGACAACACCTATTCCTACAAACCTAGAATCCAAAGTCCCTTAGTTGCAATCATCACCTAGGCCGGCATCCCTAGTGATGATCCTACGAACCTTGATCCTACGTACATAGTTTTAATCCAATAGTTGCGACCCCATCCGGTCTTTCTCATCAACAAGGATACGCCAAACGAGTCAAAACTATATATAGCTATTGTTATTCTAATTTTTTTCGAATGCTTCATTGGCACGAAAAATAAGCTTTTGCCATTTAAAAATGCGTCATTGCATTCTTTTTAAATTATCTTTTGCTGAATGAAAAATTCTTTCACTTTAGAAAATCAACTTAAAATTTGAAAACCAAAAATCTTACCTTCTACAATAAAAATGAATTCTTTTTCAAAATGTAAGACTTTTTCAAAGAGACATTGTTGACTTAACCTATATTAAAATGAGCAACGTATGATTAAGTGTGTAAAGAGCTTGTGGGAGTAAAAAGACACAAATCATTCATTAAGCTTTAGGTTTCCAAATAAACCTTTCTTAAGCAAATACACTTATATTACTACTTCATTTCTGTCCTTCACATATTAAAATCCAAAGCAGATAGGCATTGTGAAGCTTGGCCCTACAAGAGGTAGGTTAAAGAACTAGCTAGGGCATTTTTCACCCGGTCAAGTCAAAATTAACTCCTATTTCTCACCAACGGACTACCAAAAAGTGGTGTTTTTTTCTCAAACTAAGCTTCTTTTGAGCTTTTCTTGTAAGCAAAAATTTAAAATTTCTCACTTTTCCTCAAAAAGGCAATTCAAAAAGATTCAAACAAGGTTGCGTGAAGTGCAAGTCAATATCGAAGATATCCTTCCTAGAACTTATTTTATCAGCAAATATATCACATAGGCTAGGATCAGTAGATGTAAAAATTATATCATCGACATAAATTTGTACCATGAGAATGTCTTTGCCTTCCTTCCGTGTGAATAATGTGGGGTCGACTGAACCTTTGGAAAACTTTTGAGGCAGTAGAAAGCTTGATAACATATTATACCATGCACACGGGGCCTGCTTTAAGCCATAAAAGGCTTTCTTCATCTTGTACACATGGGTAGTATTGTCTTGATCTACAAAGCCCTCCGATTGACTAACATAGACTTCTTTACAAAGCTCGACATTTAAGAATGTTGTTTTGACATCCATCTGGTAGATAGTCATGTTCTTATTGGCGGTGTTTGCAACGAAGATTCTGATTACTTCTATGCGAGCCACAAGTACGAAAGACTCTTCAAAATTAATTCCCTTTTCTTGACGATATACCTTAGCAACGAGCCTTGCCTTGTTTTTTAGTACCCCTCTAAATTTGTCTTGCTTAACTCTGAAGCTCCACTTCAGTTTAATTATCATGGCTAAATCTGGATAAGGTACAAGCTCCAAAACATCCAGTCGTTCAAACTCGTAAATTTCTTATTGCATTGCATCGATCCAGGAAGATTCAAGCAATGCTTCTTTAAAGTTATTGGGTTCGACTGATGTGAGGAAAGAATAAGAGAAACACCACATGGCATCGGTTTGTAGCTGTTTTTGTGTTGAGACATGTCGAGAAGGATTGCCGATCACATTTTCTAAAGGATGAATCTTCGTCCATTTGCTGATGTGTTCAAAAGGTGGGTTGGTTGGTTGCATAATTGATGATGATTTTTGAGAACTTGTGTAACACCCCAAAACTAGTTTTTAAGTATTTTATTATGAGAATGCCATTCGAATAGTTTGATTATGACTTTTATAAGTTTAAAGATGTTACGTGATTGGTTAGTCAAACCTGATAGTCAAACTATATGTCTTAATATTGTAAATGGTGTTAGAAAATATTATGTGTCATAATTATAAAAAGATTAGAATTAAGGGACTAAAATTGACAAGTGGTAAATAAGCTATATTAGTTAATGTGGCCAAATATAAAAGAAAGGGACTTGAGGGACTAAAGGTGTCAAGTGGCCAAACTTGACACCAACAAATATCTGGATAATTCCTTGGACATTCTAAAATGTTCCAGGGAGGTGTATATGTCGGTTTAGAAGAGAGAGGGAAAAGAGAAAAGCTTGGCATGATGAACTATTGATGATCTAGTAAGGAAATGTTTGAGGATTAATTCAATGGTTAAGCCCTAGCATTGATTCGCCTAAGTAAGTAATCTTATTTTGAATTAAATGGTGAATTAAATGTTAGGGTTCTTATACCTAAATTAGGTTTTTTTTGGTAATCTATGTGTTAAACCTATATTGAAGTGTTTGTGATTATGGGTTAAGATTATTTAATGATTTAAAAGAAATTGGTGATTTGGGTTATATGATCATGGTGATGATCATGTGAGAATTGAAGATGAATTAGGTGTGCTCTTAGGTTATGTAAACCCTTGTTAATTGTATTTGAATTTATGTGATAATAGATGCTTTTATTGGTTTTGAGTCGAAACCAAGGATTAATGATGGAGATGATGCCCTTGTTAATAGCCATAGAAGCTAAGGTAAGTAACTATGGTTATGATATGTTTAATATTGACGTGTTCATATCTTGTATAAAGATTTAAGGTGTTAAGGACCTAGGCGGGCAGTTTTAAAGCAAATAGAATACATGGCGACTTAATTAGTTGAGTAAGTGTATGTTAGTTCTTGGTTATGGACTAACCAAGGTACGTGTTATATAGTTATGCGTTTAATGTTCGTTAATGATGTTATAGTTTATGTGCTAAAGCTTGTTGATGGTTATAGTGGTATAGATGCTTATGATGTATGGAATGGACATGGACTAATGGTTTATATTTATGATATGAATATGAATGATTGAAATATTAATCATGTTTTAACTGGTTACTTACTAAGTGTTTCGCTTATAGTTTAGTGTTTAACCCCTTTTTGTAGGTCTATATGTGTTGAAGGTAAAGCCTTGATGAGGGTATAGAAGTGGAAGCTCGAATAATGGAAGTGTTAGACTATGTGTATGACGTTAGAATTAAATGCTGAGCTCAAATCAATGTTGAACCCCCAAAGTGTCTAAAAATGAATTGTAAATGTAATGTTGAAATGTCTAAGTTCAGATCTTTGTTGTGAAAGGATAGTCAAGAATGTTATTTAAGTGTTTTGTATGAAACGGGTCAAAACGGATGTTTGGCAAACCCCGTGAGGTACATATGTATGGGACATTTAGTCCACAAATGTATTTGTAAATGAAGTAATATGTTATGTTAATGAATTATAGAAGTTTTTGTAAAGTATCGAGTCCCGAAAGTCGTGTTTTGGGTAAAAAGGGCTTGTCGGGTAAAGTATTGCAAGTCTGAGGGCATTGGGTGGCGGCTGTAGGGCCTTGGCCAGCGGCTAAAGGCCTCTTAAGGGCTTTAGCTGATGGCCAGGAACCTCGACCGGCGGCTAAAGTACATCAGAAAGGTTTTTGGTTTTGTCGTTTTTGTAAATGGCGTATAGAATGAACCGTAAGGAGTTAGAAGGCGTGCCACATGCCGTTTCGAAGATAATTGAGTCTAGTTTCATTTAGTAATATTTTCAAGAAGTGAATGGTAATTTATTTTAGTCATTTTATAAAAGAATGACACAAGAACTTTTTTGGGTCATGTGTATGAGTAAAAGTTTTAATTTTCGGTCATATTTAGGGTCGGAAAGGGGCGTTTCAACTTGGTATCAAAGCTTCGGTCTAATAGAAGTAGGTTTTTACTATAGGTTGCCTAAAATTAGACCACTCATAGATGCGTATGCCGTAAGTTTAAATAATAAAGAATGTGAATGCCTTAGTTATAAGGTAGTTAAGTGATTGCGGCAAATAGATGATGATACTTAGACATATTAATGATTATGCAATGTGTATTGGTCATTGATTATATGACTTTGATTTTGAGTAAAATGTTAAACGCTTATTAGAAAAGTTATAACTGAATGTTGATGTATTTATGTGAGGTAAGTATAAGAAAGTGACTTACATGTCTAAGTATTATATGAAAGTGGAATGGTATGATAATACAAGAAGTATGAGTTAAGTAAATGTATAAATGTTTGAGTTTTGAAAAAGATTGCTTACGTGAAATTTTTTATGTAATAAAAGTAAGTGTTAAATGCGAGAATGTAAGTTTATATAATGTGAAGTCTATACTATATTATTTAAATTTGTAAGTGACGAAAGATGTATATAATGGTATGAGTTAAGAAATGTTTGAACTAAGATAGATGCACATGATTGCATTTTAATAAGTATTGGCGAAAGTAAGTAAGTATGAGCTAGGTAATGTGAGAATGTTTGAATTATGAAAAGTCGCTAGATGAAGAAGTATTCTATTGAGAGTAAGTGCTTATATGAGTTACTAATAAAAGTTGAAGTATGACAAGTCATGTAATGTAGAGGACATGATAAAGTATAATGCAATAAAAGGACATGGTTAAGTACGAGATGTATATGAATGATGTTTAAGAAGAATTGCGTTAAAAATCTTAAATGATCCTAAAAGCGTTAAATGAATGGCAAAGAATGAATAGAATCATGTTAAATGAATGATAAAGAATGATTAGAATTGATTAACTTGCTTTCTATATATATATATATAATACATATATAAATAAACCGTAAATACCAATAATAGAAGAGAGTAAGTATTCCGTAAGGCTTTTAAAAGGAAATTGTTACCCAAAGGAAAATCCCAAAAAACCTTCCCGGGTCGTTTCCCGACGAGGTGCAAATTTGAAAATCGGTTACGCTTGTGATTGCGCGTTTGAATGGTCAATATTTGATTTGGTTTTCTATTTTTACTAATAATATGCTAAAACAAGTAAAGGCATGCTAAAAACGAAAGCAATTAAGGATAAAACACGAAAAACGTTAACGGGAATCAAAACCCGTTCTTTAAAAACCCAAATTCTAAAATTTTAACCCTACAAATGAAAATTTAATTTTTATAAATCCTAAATGATAAAAGAAAATTTTAAAAAAAAGAATTATATTTTTTTGACTTTTATATTATTTATTATGAATTAAAAACGGATTTAATCTAAAAAATTAATAAAAAATAGTAAACTAATCCTAAAAATTCTAGAAAAATTAAGGAGAGTACTTTGGACAGTGAAGAATCTAATAAAAATATTAAATAGAAAGATGGCTTAATGAAAAAGCAGAAAATAAGCAAATAAGCTCGTAAGAGCTAAACTAGCAAAAGACTATAAAAAATTAATGGTGCAAGATATACTCGAAAAAGACCCCAGGGCAGTTGGTGTTTGTGTGTTGTGTTGAGGTGCTGAGTATGTAAAGGGGAGGTCACAGGTTCGACCCCTGTGACCCCTCTTTTTGAAAACACATTTTTTTTTGAAAATTTTCTTTTTGAAAACTAAACTTAGGCTAAAAATAAGCTACTTTAATAAAGACACTTTTGACAGAACTTATTAATAAGCTAGATTTAGTATAAACAAAATGGCAGTTTAGGTATTAAGCTAAGTGTCATTAAGCTAAAACATGTTTTTGGCTTTTTTGGACTAAATAAGCAACTGAAATCAAATAAGCTAAAAAAACAGACCCTAAGCTAACCTAATAAGCACTAAGGATTCAAAATAAGCTCAACAAATAAGCAGAAAAGTAATAAAAAGCTACTAGGACAGTTTACCTAAGATGAGGTTTAAAAGGACAAGGACAAGATTTTAAGCTACTTTTAGAGAGCTAATAAGCACAAGGCTTAAGCTAAAAACCTAAAACAGATGAAACACTATACTAATAAGACTCAAATAAGCAGAAATTGAGCAAGCTACTCTAAAAAAATAAGCTAGAAAGACAACTGAATAACAGACTAAGCTACTATTCTTTTTGGCTTTTTGGTTTTTTTTAAGGAAAAACAAGCTACTGCGAGCTTAAATTTAAGCTACATAATGATGACTAAAATCCAAAATAAGCTTAAACAGGTTAAGCTTATACACTAGTGAGCTTATTCTATCAACTTCAGACCTCAAAACAGCTTATAACTACCCTAGATTTGCTTTTGAAAATTGAACTTTTAGACTTGACAGATTTTTGACTAAACCAAAATGGACAAATGTAAACTTGCTAAATCATTTATACATGCAAAATGGACTTAAAATAAACATGCAATGGGCATCTACAAGCACTCAATCAAATTCTAACTTAAACAAGCTTAATTTCACTTAGATCTTCACAGGTTCAATCCTTGGTTATCATAAACCTAAAACTAGATATTAAGACTTTGAAAACTTAAGGGAGATGACAAATTGACTAAACTAAAACTAGTTAAAAATGACTTAAGACCCAAAAATATATTACAACTAGTTTTGACCCATTTTGAACCCTTGTGCCAAACACCCCTTTAAAACTATAAAATCCATTTTAAGCTTAAACAGATTATGAAAAGACTTAAGTGATGAAAACAGATTAAGCATTATGTAAATTAAGGCTAAATAAGTAGATTTAAACAACTAATAAGACTCTTTAATAAGCTGAACTAAATAAGCTGATATAACCTATTTTTTTGACAGATTTTATATAACTCCACTGAAAACTAAAATAAAGCTAAAAACTCATTATTTAAGACATATTAAGCTACTAGAAGCACAAATAAGCCACAGACATAAGCAGATAAGCAATAATATAAGCTAATGCAGAAAATAAGCTAAAGAATGAAAATGAGCTAGAAGAGTAAAAATTGAATTGTACCTTATCCCTTGCTCAAAACAGGGATGTAATTTGCTTTTTCAAGCTTAATCTACAAGCTCAGCTTATACAATAAGCTGTAAATACCCATAAGCTCTTCCCTTGTAAGCTTATCATCCAAGTTAGCTTTTTGAGGTGATTTTTGAGTAAAAATGGCTTAAACCCTATAAACTACAGAAAAGTTTATATGGTCTAAGTCAAACAGCTTAAGTGAAAGATAATAAGAGCTTATATTAACTTAATAAACATTTTCATAACATAAACTTTCATTAACATAAAAACAGGATTTTTCATAAAAACATAAATTTCATTAAAACTTGAAAATCTGAGTACAAGGCTTAAAAAGAAAGTACAATAGGCTAAAATAAACTAATATAAGCTGAAAATTACAAGGAAAAGTAAAACTACACTAGATATCCTTTTTTTTTGGAGAAATAAGCTCTCTATATATAGACTTTAAAATGAAGCTCAACTCTTTGTCTTGTGCTTGTTGTGTTTGTTGTGAGAGAGGCTTCAAAGGCTTCAATCTCAGCCCTCCATCTTTCTTGTTCACCAAGCTCATAGATTACAGCCCTTGATTAACTCTTGTCCAATAAAACACCATGGGATTGCCACAGTGGCTTGTTTTCTAGCTAGGGGGTGGGGTTTTGGTTGGGTTTTGTGTTTTGTCGTGGTGCAGGGTTGAATGAAAGGGATGGATGAATAGTAAGATTTGGCGGGAAAGGTTTGAGGGTACTGTTCGTTTGGTTTAGGGACGAGGGGTGTAAAGGGTTTTGGGGTTTAAGGGGGTAAAGAGTTAACGGGGTTAAGTGGCATTAGTCATAAGGGACTAACATTGTTAGTCCCCAAGGACTAACGATGTAACAAGTATAAGGGTTGTATGGGTTAAGTGTTAACGGGTTGAAATGGTTTGGGCTTATTTTATTTGTTTTAGGCCGGGTAAGGGTTTAAAGGGGTCTTGGGCTTTTTAACTTATAAGACTTGAAAATCAAGGCTTAATGGGCTGACCCGGTCCATTAAATGGGTACGGGTTGGCCCATTTAAGATATCTTTGGATTCAGCTTCGTCTTTGACTTCTTGACTTTTTGACTTTTTCACGCTCTTTCTATTCTGTGCTCGATTTTGTCCAGTTTGACTTGATTTTTGTCTTTTAGTGAATATTCGTTACCTGCACAATCATAAATCATAAAACACACAAATACAATGTATTTTTGGTATATTTTGGTTATTTTAGGCACGTTTTTAAAGGTAAAAGGTATGTGTAATTAAGCACATACCAAGAATCATGTAAATAAATAAAAGAGATGTATTTGATGAATAAAGTAAAGTAAATAAGCATATTACAAGAATAACCTATGTACGGTTTATACACAAAAAAGTTAAGCGAACTAAAATAATGCTTTGGTATAGAAGATTTAATAAGTTGTCAACTTGGGGATTGACAAGAGAATAATTAATGAATTGTGAAACTGTATATGTATATGTAAAACATAAGAATGACAAGAATCATTGAATCTTGTGTAAGATAATGAAAGAACATGAAGTGTGAGCTAGAATTGCGTAAGGCAATAAAAAGTGAAAATGGAAAAGTATATGATTAGAAAAGTACGTAAACGACAAAAGGAGTAAAGAATGATAAATTTAAACGTAGCTTGGATCCAATGCAAAATGTGATGGTATCCTTCGGGATAGCCTAATGTTAATGATGAACCTAATGGTATCATCGAGCTTGGCCAAGCTTGTTAAAGTATAAAGTGAATGTTAATGGTACCACAAGGGTACGGTTAAAGTCCCTTTCAAGGGAATGTGATAATGATCTGGATCCAAGGCTAAAAGGAGTAAAAATGTAATGTGTAAAAAAATGAAAGAATAAGGGTCAATAATTATAAAATGCAAAAAAGGTTGAAAGTTAAAGTATGTAATAGTAGTTGATTGTTATGTCAGAAGTGTATAAGTAGGATGTTCTATAATCTCCTTATTTAAATGGATTAGGACGCCTCTTCATTTGAATAAAGAAATTGTGAACCATCAAACTATAAGTTTATATTTCTTTATTTAAATTGATTGGGATGCTTCTCAATGTAAATAAAGAAGTATAGATAAGTGGGCTTATGCGTTTCTCGGCATAACATGAGAGGGATTAAAGAAGTTGAAGATGGGAGTCTAAAAGTAGTTAGATGATGTAGAAAATAAGATAAGCGAAATAAGAATTTGAGTGCGACCTTTAGTAGAGACTTTAAGAAGAAAGCTAAGTCTAAGACCTTAGGAGTATAGGACTAAGGATGAAAATTGAATTGATGTTATAATATGCCTTATGGCATTATTCCAATGTAAGTAATGGCTATGGTGGTCGCTAAGTTGTATTAGCACCCTTAAGTGAAATGCAAAAGTATTCGTTGAAGTTTAAAATTATGAAGACAAAAGTATTGAACTTTCTCAAGTGACTTATAGTCCTTGGTGAGAATTAACTAAAAAGAAGTAACGAAAGCAAAGTGTTATGATGGAAACGATAAAAAGAAATGTTAAGATGACTACGCTAAATAGCAATGTATTAACTAATGTTGACTTTAGATAGGTCAAGATAATGCAATTTCTCAAGTGACATGTAGTTTTGATGAAAATTTAGAAAAGAAATGAATGGGAACGTAAAGATATAGAGAAAAAGTTACTAAAATGATAGAATTGGAAATGATAGATGTCACCTAAATGACGATTGTCATTAGAAAAAGTGTAAGTATGATATGAATGAGCGTGAAGTAGAACCGGCACTAAATAGTCTAATGTAATATCGAACTAACTTATGTAACAAATAATCTCAAAATTTCCTATTAAATAAAACTTAATCAAAAATCTTTAACAAATCATTTAAATCCAATCAAACCCAAATATTTTTCTAACAATAGTAAAGAAACTCTATATAAATCACTTGTGTAAAAGAGGGTGTCGAATTTATTTTTGGATAATAATAGACAATCGAGAGATTTTTAGGTGATACTCTCCTCTCCAATAAGGGTTTATCTAATTTAACAACACCCCAAAACAAATATTTAACGCGAAATTTAAGACCGATCAATTCCAAATTACTCTTCAAAATAATAAAATAACAATAATGAATCTTTACGGACTAGTATAGTCAAACCCGATAGTCAAAAATAATAAGTATTATATTGATAAATTGGTTTATCGACCACTATTGACTGTCACAATTATGAAAAGATTAGAATTAAGAGGCTAAAATTAACACGTAGTAATTAAGCTATATTAGTTAATGTGGCCAAATATAAAAGAAAGGGACTTGAGGGATAAAAGGTGTCAAGTAGCTAAACTTGACACCAACAAATATCTGGATAATTCCTTGGACATTCTAAAATGTTCTAGGGAGATGTATATGTTGTTTAGAAAAGAAAGGGAAACGAGAAAAGATTGGGATGATGAACTATTGATGATCTAGTGAAGAAAGGTTTGAGGATTAATTCAACAGTTAAGCCCTAGCAATGATTCTCCTAAGTAAGTAATCTTATTTTGAATTAAATGGTGAATTAAAAGTTAGGGTTCTTATACCTAGATTAAGGTTTTTTTGGTAATCTATGTTTTAAACCTATATTGAAGTATTTGTGATTAAGGGTTAAGATTATTTAATGATTTACGAAAAATTGGTGATTTGGTTTATATGATCATGGTGATGATCATGTGAGAATTGAAGATGAATTAGGTGTGTTCTTGGGTTATGTAAACCCTTGTTAATTGTATTTGAATATGTCGGTAACCCGTAATCACTTCACTTCATTACTAGAACACGAATTAAAGAAGAAACAAGGAAGAAAATAGGAAGAAGTTAGAGAGAGAAATAATAGAAAGGAAATGGAATGGTTGATTACTTGCAAGAGAAAATTACAAATGGAACCAACACCCTCTCCATCCTTAGAGAGGTGTA
Source organism: Tanacetum coccineum (assembly GCA_026074375.1). Taxonomy (NCBI): domain Eukaryota; kingdom Viridiplantae; phylum Streptophyta; class Magnoliopsida; order Asterales; family Asteraceae; genus Tanacetum; species Tanacetum coccineum. The sequence goes on along the minus strand of BQNB010019849.1, from coordinate 36,549 downwards.
TTTATAGTTAAACCATGAGGCTTACATGCCTATGGTATTTCTACGGGCCAGGCTCGGGATTACTTAGGCTTACGCCTGATACACATGACCGATTAGCTTACATAAATGAGCTCGTTTACCCGTTCTAGCCTATTACAACGTTACATAATTGAATGACTAAGACCTAATATTCTTAATGAACGAACTTCCTTGTTTGACTTAATATTTGAGGCTAACAATCTCCCCCGAAGTGAGTTTATTGTGACACTCAGATCAATGAGATTGCTTTTGTCGTTAAGCTCTTGTGATCTTTGTCTCAGTCTACGTTGTAGGCTTGTTCCTTCATGCTATGTGATCTTTGATCTTTGACCTTTATCATTGTCTTTTGAATTCGTCTTTATGTCTGAGATCTTTAAATCTTTATCCTTCAGTCTTGATCGTCTTTACCGCCTTGCGATCTTGTGTCTTGACTAACATGCTCATACTTTGCATCATTTAGAAAGCTTGCTAACAATCTCCCTTGATAGACTTGATATCTTGAAGGAAGATCTTGTATATCAGAATTTATGGAAGTCTTTGTCTTTGAATCTTAAGCTTTCTTGATTCTTGAATCTTGATGCTTATAGTATGTCTTTGTAGTGTGAGCATAAGCATGTGGTAATGAATTCGACTTTAGTTGGAATGGGATACCGCCACCACCGTATAACCTGCAAGTTTATGTTAGTAATAATCGATATATATGGATGAGAGTGTCTTTGTCACTTTGTCGAATAAGGTTGCAATAACCACGGTTCCCTATTAATCAGTATAAATACTGCCTGTGATCAGATAGAATTCAAATGAATCTTCTTGAGGGGGTTTCGCAGCTGCACTAGCCGTTCTCGTTACTGGAGCGTCTCAAAGCAGACAACATGACAAGAGTGAATCAGATAGTTACTATCTTTCTGATTAAAGCGTCAATTCATTTACTAGAACAAGTTTGATTCACATAGAATTGCACCATCATTTCTTTTCAGTTGACACAAGTTTGATTCATATAGAATCGCACAAGTCACCTACCAAGAGCTTGTTTGATGTTGGCTCAAGCAGGATTTCCATCTTCACGGTGAATACTTAAGTATCACTCGGATGTTCTTGCAAAATCACAAGGATAATGCGTAGGACTCTTGTTAACAGCTTGTGAACTTATTGGTGTTCAATAAGTGTTTGTCATGGAATGTGTCCTAATGAGATTTATTTTATTGATCTCTTGGCTCTAGACTCGATTAGTGCGTTATGGTTTTAGTACTCGGAGGCTGGAGCAGACTGCCACCTATTCAATATCAACTAACTCTGAGTGAGAAAGTCAATAGAAGTCGTCTGTATCTCCGTGACAAATGAGACAAGTTTCTGTTGAGAGAAACTCGAATGGCTGGGGAGGGTTGTGCATTGCATTACTGGGTCTATGATGTCGTTGATCCATATCAGAATTCATCTTTGTGAAAACTGATAGATTATGTATTGACCCGGTTTCTGCCTAAGGTATAGGGAGGGCTGGTTTGTTTTCACCCTTTATCCATACATTTCTTTTTCATTCTTCAACCCCTTCAATGCTTACCAAGACGTCATTACTAACACCTTGTTGTGATTGTTCCAGTGTTAGCTCAATCTTAGTCAGCATTATTCCCATATTCATTAATCTTCAATCATACCTAAGGACTGCTATTTCTAACTATGGATTGTCATTGGGTAGATCCCTCTAGTTTTGGTTGGATCGTAGGACTAGTACCTAACCTAACCACCTTATGACTTCAGAATCGTCATGAATTAAGATGTTGTTGGGTATGAGATCGTAACCATAAAACCTTTTTCGAAGAGTATAAATAACACTTTGAGTCTTTTAGTGTTGGGACAAAAGAACACAAGAATGAAACAAAAGGATCAGAATCGTCATTAAAGAATTTTACAAGCTAGTGGAGAATTATGGAAGATTTGGTCAAAGATATCTAAAGATAAAAATTCTGGAAGATCTCCTTAAAAAGATAAAGATAACAGAAGATATTTCTTAATGTTTAAAAGATTTACTTGTTTATATCTTTATGTTAACTTCCTTTGTAAGTCATGATCTCTCTATATAAAGAGATCATAGACACATAATTTTAGTATAAAAAAACACAGGCTTTCTATGAGAGTCATGTAAATAAACGTGTTTGTGTGTGTACACGTTTATTTAGTAGTTAGATAGATAGTAGTTAATAGATAGTGTAGCCTTAAGGATCTCTTGATCCCTGTTATAGTAGGTAATCGTATTATCTTGATCAAATAATATTGAGGCTTGGTGTTTAATAGTAAAACCTTGTTTAATATCATTGTGTTCTTTGATTAATTCTACTGTGCTAATTCATATCAATGATATTTGTAAAATATATCCTAGATGGGCTTAAAATGATCTCAACAATTGGTATCAGAGCCTCGTGGCTCGTGATATCTAGGATCTACATGGTTTTATATGTATGGTTTCTTGTATTTGGTTACTGGTCAGATGAAGCAGCAGGTTTTGCAACTTGACAAGGGTTTTATGTTTTTGGTTTTCAACAACAGGAGATATTAAAAAAAACTAGGGTTTTTCAAAAACTCTAAACAAAAGGTTGTTTCAAAACCTATTTTGACGTACATGTTTTAAAATATTTTTAGGGCTATGTCTTTATATGTGAACCCTATAAAATAAAGGTTTCTGGTTTTTATTGCTACAATAATGATCAAACAGGTTCAAGAAACTCAAGGGGTTAAGAAGAAGGTTTGTAATTGACGTCAACAACAGGTTCTTGAATAAATTATTGTTTCATGTTGTCAAGGTTATACAAGAACTTACATGGCAAGAATCAAGAACGACTAATTACAACTTAATACTGCTAGGGATTTGAGCAAATGTATAAAGACTGTAGATTGTTTAAACCTTCAATGGATTGGTGAGAATTAGGGTTTTATCACAATAGGTTAAAGCATGGTATGCAAAGAAACAAAGAAGATCAATACTGCCAGGTATTTACATGTTAGTACTACCAAAGTTGTGTTAATACTGCCACAAAAAACGTTAGTACTGCTTCTTTACCATTTGTACTGCCAAAAGAATTAAGAATTAGTGACACATTAGCAACAATTTTGTAACACCTAAATCGTCGCTAAAAGAATGGAAGGAAGGAGAATGTGAAAGAGTGACAGATTAGTGACAATTTAGTAACAGATAAAGTGTCGCTAAATGCTATGGGAAGAAAGAGAATGCACATTAGTGATAGATTCGTGACAGCTTTGTGACACAAAAAAGTGTCGTTTGGATACTTAAAAAAGGTATCCTTAAACATTGTTACATTTGTACTGCTCATACATTATTAATGCTGCTGAAGTGGGTCTATGTTTTGTGGACGTATTGAAAGAAGTAAAGCATACGAATGCAACAAGTATTTTGCTTTACAACAGTTACTACTGCTAGGCAGTTTGTTAATACTGCTAGGTCTTTGAATTTCCATTAATACTGTTGATTATTATGAATTCTACTACTGCTTAATGGACTTCTAATTAAAGCTGTTGTTGAACAAGAATAAGATCTCATTGGCTGCATTATATGTGCTGCTAGAAGAATATTCCTACTGCCATTAGAGTTAGTGCTGCCAGGTTGTTTCGTATGTTTGTACTGCTAGTATTGAATGAGTTTGTGCTGCTAGCTTTATCCAATATCAGATGACACACACATGGTTTAGATCTCGAATTAAACAGGATGCTTTGTTTAAGGGTAAGCTAACAATTTAATTATTGGGTTGTTCAGAAGGTTCTTGGACAAACAGAAGGTTTTTAGATTTTGGTTTACATGTTCTTAACATATTTAAGGGCTCGTATTTTGATTGTTTGAATTAATTGGTTACGAAGAAGATTGCTTATCACTTATTTGGAGTTGAAGTAGGGTTTTACAGGTTTGTGTTCTTATCATATCTCAAATGGCTTACAACATTTGGAGGTAACTTGTTCGTGCTTACAATGTTGTGACAAAGACTTGTCAGAATCTAGCAAAGGTATGTGATTTCTCTTATGGTGCTCAATGCGTACATTTGCTATCACTTTGGTTATGTGTCTCATAGAAGATGAGGATTTTTGTCAAGAGATTGCGGTCTACTTATATTTCATAGATTTATTTATAAGTTTGGAGTCACGTGGATAGTACAAGACATAAGACACAAGTTTGGGTTATTCTACTTCTACATCAAGTTCGTTATACTTAGTTTTCTTTCATCAGTGATCATTACATAGAGCCTACAGAATTGAAGATTCAAGAAATGGTTAACATATGGGTTTCAAGGGAATCTTATTGTTAAAATGTTTAACCATTTACATGTGGCATTCAGGTGAAGGAGTTTACTACTGCTAGTCATTATTACTACTGCTAGTGTGAGTTTCTACTACTCAAGTTCATTTTTTATTATGCTTAATGGTGGGTAATTTGAGGAGTTAGAAGGCTTGGATTAGAAGTGTGATATTGGTTTGTAGCGGTCAAGATCAAAGTTGCTTACATTCATAAGTCCCCTATTGGATTATGACAAAAGGGGGAAGAAATATTAATAGGCTGCAACTTGTAGATCCTTGGTGTGGGTATAGTTCTATTCTTTCATAATAAAAATAGATTAGGAGAAGAAACCACGTGCCTATTTTGGTTTTGTCATTAACACTAGGGGAAGATTGTTGGAGAATTATATTTGATGTTGATAAGACAAAACAACATAAAGATGAAGGACTAAAAGACAATTGAGAATTCTTCAAAAGATGGAAGATTTTGAAGATTTCCTGAAGATAAACTTAAATGGTTAAAAGATTTAATAATATCTTTTAATTGTCTTTATCCCTTAGTAAACCTACAGCTCTATTATATATAAGAGAATATTCGTGTTATTTTCTGTATGTGTCAAGATGTGAACATCAGAAAAGTGTGTGTGTGTTCTAGGCGTCAAGTCTCATTGTAGACTCCTAGGGTTTGGTTGTTTTAGCCTCAAGGATCTTTGATTCCTTGTTATAGTTTAGATAACACGTTCTACCATTGATCAAGGTAGAATTGGGGCTTATAGTAGTCATTGTATAAAGATGATGATGAAACCTTAATAAAGAATGTTCTTAATGTTTATTTTGTTGTGCATTCTATTGTTCTTTGTTATTGTTCATCCTAGATTAAAGTTCTAATCAAACTGAGCTTAAACAATCGTTTGGTTTCCACAATCAAGTGAAGAAGTATTACAGCTTAGTGTGTGCCATTGCAATCTTGTTGCAAATGTATCATATCTTGTAAATCATTTATGTATATTATGAAGGTGTGTATCGTAGTTGTGTATACAATAAGTAGATTGTTGTGATCATTGTAAGTATAGTTAGATTGGGGTGATCTTTGCAAGTAGTGATAGATTGGTGTGATCATAGTAGTGTTTTGGTAAAGTGAAGTTGTGAAGTAAAGTGAAGTTGTGTAGTGAGGAGAAGTTGTGAAGTAGAGTGAAGTTGTGTAAGGAAGTTGTGAATTAACGTAAAGTTGTGTGGTGTGTTGTGATAGATTGGTTCTAGCTAGGATTAGAACTTAACATTTAGCTTAGTGTCAGAAATTGGTGTAAGCTAAGTTGTGTACAGTTTTCTCCGCCTAAAGGGAGCTTGTTGACGTGCTGAAGAAAACTCTCGAGTTTGGTGCTCGGGGAGTGGAGTAGGGCGAAGAGGTGCTTCGTTACTGAACCACTATAAATCCTCGTGTTATGGTTTGATCTTTCCATCTCTTATCTCTTATCTCTTATCTCTTATCTTGCCCATTTATTTACATCTTATCATTACTTACTTGATTAGTTAAATTGTCTATATTGTGCACATTTTGAATTCACATAAAGTCAAATCTAAGTTTTTATAAACAAACATAACATTAATTTAAAAAAAAGGGTAAACTATTCAACTCCCCTTCTAGTTTTTCACATTTAGGCCTCTTATTCTTCCAACAAAGATGCTAATTTTATTGGGATTTGATAGTTTTTGCCTTGATCTAAGCCCATAAGTCATGATCTGATTATATTGACACCTAGACATGATGTTGATTGGTGATTCTAGGTCTATGTAAGCATGTCTCTTGAAGAAGTGACCGACCATGCAGGAGATTTTGATGTTGTTCGGGCTTCAGGCTCTTATCCTTGCCTTCACCCACGGAGGTCGAGGGTTGTTTAATAGCCATTCATGATGTGTTAGTTCCTCCATAGTTGGGAATAAGTTAAAGTTTTCACCATTTGAGTCATCTTCCTCCTCTTTGAGTATTTCTTCGACCTCCTCATCAGTCTCAAATTCACTCTCTTCTTCAATTAATTCATCGACTTTCATGTTAGTTTCCATTTCATTTTCTTCCTTGCCTTGCTCCTTTACCCCTTCTTTCCTTTTTACCGTACCACCGAGGTTGAGATCGCATGCGTTGGTCGATGATACATCTTCTTCTTCCGTATCACTGTTCGTGCTTAGGATAACGATTGAATTGACGAAATGAACGTGTTTTTGGAGATACGGTTTTTGTAGTTTTCTTTTATGGATGCGGGAGAGAGATATTTTGGGGAGAGCAATTTTGACTAGCTTTTGATTCCTTTCTTTCTGAGTTCCTCCCTTTTGTCATGGCTGGTTGCTGCAATGCTTCTGGGTGTTATAGAATTTCCTGCATTTTCGAGGGAAGACACGTCATTGAGATTTTCGGAAATAGTTTTCCAAAGAAGATTAATCTTTCCAATCATGTCGTCCTGCTGTTGTCCGAGTTGGGTTTTTAGGTGAAAAAATCTCTTCTCTTGGTGAGAGTCAAAATCAAGTAATGCCTTTTCAAGCTTTATCTGATAACTAGAGGAGTGGATGGAGACTGATCCGCCTTGCGGGTTAGTTAAGGAAACGAGTAGTAAGATCCTCCTATGTGGAGATGAATCCTGCTGGAAGACGTTCAAGCTAATTGCTTGCTTGATTGCGAAGGGAAAATTGAAATAAATGCAGGCACGTTCTTTCCCTATTTGCACCGTCAAGGTCAAGTGAGTCTACAAGTTTTAAGAAATCCTTAAGGGGTTGGTTTGGATCCTCGGACCAAAGTCTGTGGAATGAGTATCTGTTTTGCACCATCCGGATGGTGTCGGACCAAAGTGGTACCACAATGTTCCCTTCGGGGAGTTCAGTGGTGTACATGTAGCCCTCGTGTCTAAGTTTGGAGTAATCTCTGAGAGTACGAATAGGATTCGCGTCTCCCATGATGGTTAACAAGAATGATTTATGAAACAAATAACACGAAGAAAAGATAGACCATAAGAGAGCTAATATAACGGAAATAAAATTTCACTTGAAAGGATTCAAGCGAGTAGAACTAAGCTAAACTAAGTTCGAAACCTAACTATTCCCCACGCAGCGGCGCCAAAAACTTGATGCGGTAGTCGTAATGACTTCAACAAGAAGTTTTATAACTCCCTAGGCAGTGTACCTAATCATTGTAGTGCACTATAGGCAAGAGTCGGGGGTTGTTATCGTTCTCTAGGGGAATAGGTTGGGAAGGCTCGAACAGGGTTTAGACAAGATCTACGAGATTGAAAGGAGATTATTTTTGTATTTTTATATTTTATAGAAAGCAAGTAAAATCAATAGATTTGAGAGGTTGGTTGATTAACTAATTAATTAAACTAAATATAATCTATACTACTGGTGATAACTTTATGATAAGATAGTTTATTTACTTAATCATGCATTACTCATTAGATTGCTTCTCCTAATCATGTTACCTTGTCACACTCGTGATGATCTGTGTAAGTATTTCCTAAGTCATGAACGAATTATACGAACCCGCTGTCTATTTAATATTCCGTTAAGGCAACACACAAATAAGGTAGAATAAAGACTATTACAAGGCCCCTAAGAGTCTATTAAATGCAATTGAAATATCTTAAGAGGGATCAACCATATTGGGGGTAAGGTAGTATGAAGACTGTTACCAGATGGTATCCTTTCTACACTTCTCGCGTTTCCCTAGACGTCAATGCCAATTTAATATATTATAGCTAGTTTTCTAAAGCCTAACGCGCACATTCATCACAAGAAGTGTTGCGGTTGTCGTAAAGGACTTCTACAAGAAGTTTTACAACTCACTAGGCAGTGTACCTAATCGTTGTAGTGTAGTATAGGCAAGACTCGGGGGTTGTTATCGTTCTCTAGAGGAATAGGTTGGGAAGGCTTGATCATGGTCTAACAAAATTCTAAGGGTTGAGAGAAGATTATTTTTGTATTTTTATGTTTATAGGAAAACAGGTAAATCATATATTTAAGAGGTTGGTTTGGTTTTAGCTATTAAACTAAATATAAACTAAGCTACTGGTGATAACAATATAATAAAAGATTGTGTTTATTTAATCATGTATTACTTACTATATTGCTTCTCCTAGTGTTGTTGCTTTATCACACTTATGATGATCTATGTAACTATTTCCTAAGTCATGAACGAATTACACAAACCCGCCGTCTATTTAATATTCCGTTAAGGCAACACAAAAGTAAGGTAGTATGAAGACTATTACAAGGCCCCTAAGAGTATATTAAATGAATTTGAAATATATTAAGAGTGGATCAACCATATAAGGGGAAAGGTAGTATAAAGACTGTTACCCGATGGTATCCTTTCTACACAATCATGTTTTCCTAGACATATCAATAGCGATACAGACAAAAGTTAGTTTTCTAAGACCTAACATGCATATTCATCACAATAAGAAACACTACTAAGATCTACATCCTAGGTTTCATACAATCATAAATAAACATAATAAAAGGTTTAGCCAAGCATGTTAAAGATAAAGCAAGAACGGATAAGAATCACACAACAAGACATATTGAATGATTAAGATAGTCTTACTTGATTAAAACATGAATTAAAGAAAGTACAATAGGGTTTTGAGGCCCTAAAATCGTCCCTAACAGCTGCTAAACGAACTAGGGTTAGTCCCTTCTTTTACTCTAAAGTTACACATTTAAAACCCTAAAAACGAATTTGTATATATAGGAAAATCGCTGCGATGGCGTCGCGTTTTAATCGTGACACCGTCATGAGTAGAATATTCTAGATAATAGGATGGGTCATGCATTCTGACGTCGTCTTGATATCTTGTGACGCCGTCTTGGTATGAGATGTGACTGTGTCACTTGTAATCTGTGACGCCGTCTCCAGCTTCTGAGTAGAAATTCTTAAGAGATGTTAGTGTACGTCCGTAGTCTTGTCTGTTTCTTCTCTAAATGAGCCCAAGTCATGTGTATTTCCTCCAAATACCTTTCAAATGCTGAATACCTAAAAAAGAACGATTAAGTACCTATTTTGGGCATAAATGCTTGATTTAGGAGGTTAAACGACCCCGAAAAAGTGTATAAAATAACACCTCATCAAATACCCCTACACTTAGGATTTGCTTGTCCTCAAGCAAATGGGCTTTTCTACCTAGACAATAGCGTTATGAGGGCCATTTTACCTACTCTTTAAAAGTATTTTACAACACAACCTTCTAGACCTTGTAATTAAAAGCACGGAAAGTATATACTAGCACCTCAAGTGTTTAGGATTCTCTCTTTCACTCGGGTGTATAATAAATTATAACATAAGGGGGAAACAGAAAATCAACACTCATTACCTGTCATAGCATATAAATTAGCATAGGCTTGGTAAAGGATCAAACCTCCATCGCTAGGTGCAAGCATTATTCTTTACTATCCAAAAGGTCTTTTAAAGGGTTGTGGGGTTTAGGTGTAAGATAACATATAATGGAAACGGAAACGGATGGGATACATTTGGGTGGCTTTGGGTGAATTTAGAGTGGAAGGGTCAACTAATTATTTATACGAATACACATTGGTTTGGTTGCTAAGCCAAGACTCAGACGAAGATATACAAACTCTACACAACTTTACATCAATCTCTTTCTTTTTCTTTTTTTCTTTTTCTTTTCTATTTTTCTCTCTTTTTTTTTTGAAGACATAATACATCATAACATAGGGTTTACAACACGTACCCTACACTTGAGCTTTTACATACTTTACAAATGAACTATTCTATGACCCGATTTGAAGTGGATCAAAATAACATGGAGATCATCTAACAAATGTATGAGGGTATTGACTTACTTTTTCTTTCCCATTCTTCCGTGAAATAAATACTACCATGAATCCCAATCGTCCCAAAACTATATTTACAAGGACAAGGACTTAGCAACCGTGTACTCAATAATTAACTTAGGTTAAAACAATAATGTACTAAAAATGAGTACGTACAAGGTAGGCTAAGGCATTTCTGGGTGTAACAATTGGTTTTATAAGGTGACAATTATCTTTCATTAATAACCTGGCTTAACCAAAACATTACTAAGAGAACCAGGAAAAAGGATAGCTCGGACTTTTAAGGGTTGTACTTGGGTTATCTGCACTAAAAACGTGAGTGCATGGCAAGGGTGTGGGATAGTCGTATGATCGGGGTGACCATCATAACAATTACAGGTTTAAGACATGGGTTAATCCTAATGCCTCTTATCAAGCAAATCCTAATACTTACTATGCGGTCTCAGGATGCATCACAATAACAAGTTCTAAAATTTAATATATTACCGGTACACTCATATAATTTAATACCGATATCAATGCTCCATAAAAAGCGACAAAGACCACATGTACACATCCGTAACAACGGAATAGACACATATGACTGCTCACTCCTTAACTCGAGAAAGCTAGAGGCATAAACTATCTTGGGTATCAATAATAGATACCCGAATTCCTATAGATCTAAAGACGAACCTCACATTTTTGGGGTGGAATTTTGAGAGTTTTTGTGCTAGTCATATACATTCCTATCCATGAGACGCTATTAATACTCGGTTTTCGTCGATATGTGTCATAAAAAATTTAAATTTGGGTCAAATTTACCTTTTTATGCTATGTTTCGATATATTACCAATCATTTTAAGGAAAAAGCAAATGGCAATTAAAGGAATAGTTTCTAAGGCTTATTTTCCCTCTACACTTAAGTTGAACATTGTGCCCAATGTTCTATAGAAGTACCCATAAAAACGAATAAAGGGAAAAGAAAACAAGTAAAAGAAACTAGTACTCCCCTGGTTTGCTCAATAATGGAGAAGAAACATGCGATAACTGGTTAAATCGTCCTCCAAGAATCGTCTAATGAAACTTCCTAAGAACTTCCAAGCTTCTTCTCATCAAATATAACCTGTAATCAAAGACAAAGACAACTACACCAAGCATAAAATGTGCGATATAATAATATACAGTGTGAAATTAGGGTTGACTCTATAAAGCAGTAAAGATAGGATGAGAGAATTGTTAAACTCAGGGTTTTGCAGGTTTATAAAAGAATTACAACTTTCTTAAGTGTTGTACAAGTTTTATTTTCAAAAATACTTAAAAATTTTAAGTTTTCCTGTAACTGGGCGTTTGACGCCGTCAGGAATATCCTGACCCCGTCACAAGTGTCGTGGTGACGGCGTCGCGTGTAAATCGTGACGCCGTCTCCACACTCTGTGAAAACTCATTTTTCGTTTTTGATGAAAAATTTCCTGCACTCATTCTTATATGTTATTTTCCTGTACAAAATGCTGCATAAAAACCTGAGAATTAACAATTCAATCATATGACTCGAAACTGACGCGAATTAATCTAAATAATTTATTTCAAATGTTTGAATTTGGTTAACCCCTCTATCAAACCGGTATTTTCCTACACTTGATTATGTTGCAAATACTTTGATTGCAATTAAGACGAAGTTGCAACAAACAACGCATGATTACATACTAATTCAAACATAATAAAACAGACAATAAAGAGTTAAAAACACAAACACTCCTAAATCCTGCAAGAATAAGTTAATTATTAGGTTGGGCCTCCCTCCTTCCCCTCCCCAAAAAGCGCTTTTCTTTATTTACGAGTCTTGTAGCTAGACTCGACGTTACACGTTCTTTTGTGACTTCTCTTTCATCATCCATTCCTATCACATATTCGGGGCCCAAGCTCTAAGCATTCCTTATAAAATCCTAATATTTTAATCATTACATACTCCACTCCTCTTCTCTTGTCTTCTTTGTTCCTAAGGTAGATTGATTTCGTGTGCTCTTTTTCTAAGTCCGACAGTGAGTTGTACTGTTCTATCATTTGGGGCATCTTATAAGCAACTTCATTGGTCCCGTTAGTGAATCTTACAACACCTTCAGGTGGGTCGTGAGTCATGTTGTATATTTCTACAAAAGGTTTCCCTAGTACTACTTGTGACAACCTAGGGTTTATAATTGAACTAATATCCTCAACAATCCTGAAGTCAACGATATAGGTGAAGTTTCCTACAAAGACATGCATTCCTTTGATCCTTCCTGTAAATTGTGAAACTCCTTATTCGAGTTTTCCCCTGGGTTAAGTTTTTCCTCATGATCCAATTTATACATCTTTCGGGTCATGAGGGTTTAGTGGGGATAGGGTCAATGTAGGTTTTTTTCACGATGCACATGCCCAATGTTGCATGGTATCTTAAGGTTTGATGGGCACCCTTCCACGATGATGGGGTTCCTTAGAAATATCGAAGGGATTAGGCTACACATGAGGTACTTGTGATATGCGAGTTCACTCCTAGTTGGGAATATGTCAAAGTATTCTGCTCCTACCCCTTCGGTTGCTTTACTCCCTTCCTCTTCAGGTTCTCCTTCACTCGAGTCATCATTCTTTCTAATTAACTCAATAAACATAACTTCTCCATCATCCCCCTTTATGCAAACGACCTCTGTGTCAGATGATTGAGGAACCAATCCAAGCGATTCAAAGAATGAATTGAATTTGAGGACTTTTTCGGTGATCAATGCAACTGACGGATCGGGCGATGTAGAAGGGTTAACATGGATATTTTCTGGGCTGTCCTTTTCTTCTTCCTTATTCTCTTTTGCTTTCTCATCATAGGAGCCGCTTTGTTTCTCAGAATTGATTGTGATGGCATTGATCGAACCTTGGACATGGTTTGAGCATTGCGGGTCTATATTTAGGTAAAAACGAGCAGACAAAATTGGGTAAGTACTCAGTTTTGGGTTCTTAACTGTGATCGCCTAGTTTAGGGCTCCTACTCTTCTATCGGGTGATGGCCTTCAAACACTATGGCTCGATCTTGTTGGGGTCATCTCACTTTGCTGTTGTTTGAAATCGGCTTCAAACTTGGATAGTCTAGCGTCTTGAGATGCCATAAAATTGGATACCAATCCTTCAAGATTTGATTGATTGTTAAAGCTTTGAGGACGGTTGTTGAAAGAACAATTTAGGATTGAACCATTAGGTTGGAACCGGTTAGGTGGGTTTGAAAAATTATTTTAAGAATTTTGGGGTTGTCTTCACCTAAGGTTTAGGTGACTTCTCCATGATGGATTATAGGTGTCACCAAGATTGTTTTTGCTCTAGGCTTGAAAGTATACCCACTCTTACCTCCTACTTCATCGGTACGCGAGGATGCGTATTCAACAAAGGCTTGTTCGGGATCTTCCATGCAATACTGAGTGTCATGGGGACCACTGCAGATCTCACATGAGGTAGTGATTTTGTTTACTTGAGTAGGTTGTGTCAGAGCAAGATGAGCTTCCATCAAGCGTTGGACTTGATTTTCGAGCTCGATGAGGCGGCGGTCGGATGTACTCGGGACATCTTGAGGCAAAGCGATTGCCTTGACCGGCTTAGCGAAATCCCTTGGGTCGTTCCAACTTTCATTGTCATAGAGGGCGAGGTCCTCTAATAATGCCATGATTTTTGGCGTTTTGGTCATGAGTTAACACCGGCCGATTGGTCAATGGTTTATCTTGTGACAGGATTGACATGGTAATAAAAAATTTAGACTGGAGCCAAAGGTCGATGCCATGATGAGGGACTTTTTGCAGTAAGTCTTTGAAACGAGTCCATGCTTTAGATAGAGATTCTTCATGATGTTGTTGGAACATCAGGATATCATTGCGGAGTTTTGCGGTCCTTCCTGGTGGAAAGAATTGAGCAAGGATACGAGTAGTAAGATCCTTCCATGTGGTGATGGATCCTACTGGAAGACGTTCAAGCCAATTACTGGGTTGATCACGAAGGGAAAAATGAAATAAATGCAGGTGCATTTTTTCCCTATTTTCACCGTCAAGGTCAAGTGAGTCCACTAGTTTTAAGAAATCCTTGAGGTATTAGTTTGGATCCTCAGACCGAAGTTCGTAGAATGAGCATATGTTTTGCACCAACCGAATGGTGTCGGATCGAAGAGGTACCACATGAATAGATTACCCGAATCCTCCTTCTACTTAATATTCCATTGAGGCAACGCACAAGTAAGGTAGTATGAAGACTATTACAAGGCCCCCAAGGGTATATTAAATGCATTTGAGATATATTAAAAGTGGATCAACCATATTAAGGGGCAAGGTAGTATGAAGATTGTTAGCCGATGGTATCTTTTCTACAAAATCATGTTTCCCTAGACATATCAACAGCGATACAGGTAAAAGCTGGTTTTCAAAAGCCTAAACCAGCCTATTCTCTCAAGAGAACACCCTAAGTCTCATTCTAGGTTTCATACAATCATAAATGAACACAATAAGGAGTTTAGCCAAGCATGTTAAAGATAAAGAAAGAACAATAAATAATCAAACAACAAGACATATTGAATAATTAAGATACTCTTACTTGATTAAAATATGAATTAAAGGAGTTACAATAGGGTTTTGAAGCCTTAAAATCGTCCTAATAAGATGCCAAACAAACTAGGGTTCGTCTCCCTTTTTTTACTCTAAAGTTACACACTTAAAACTCTAATTTCCGGTTTGTATATATAGAAAAATCGTGTCGCGTTTTAATCGGACGCCGTCATAAAGAAGAATATTCTAGATCTTGGGCTGGGTCATGCGAGCTGACGCCATCGTGATTTCTTATGACACCGTCGTGGGGAGTTATGACAGCGTCACGTGTATCTTGTGACGCCTTCTCTAGCCGCTAAGAACATAATCTTGAGAGATGTTGGTTGTTAGGTACTCGTAGTCTAATTTTTTTGTCCCGTTTTTCTTCTCTATGAGCCAAGTCACGTCTGTATTTCCTCCAAATGCATTCCAAATGCTAATACCTTGAAAAGGAACTGATTAAGTACCTATTTGGGAATAAATGCACGATTAGGGAGTTAAATTGGGACCCGAAAAAGTGTATAATAATTGTCTTCCTCATCATCCCCGTTTGTCTATATCTGTGTTTCCAAGATTCCAAATGGTAAGCTAACCCGTGTTAGACTTGCACATATATATGTTTGTTGCTTGTGTTGTTTTGTGCTTGCTTGTTGCTAGTGGTAGCCCAAGCAACACACTCTCGAAGGTAATGCTCTTGGGACCATGCGATCCCGCCTTAGAACAAGAGGAGCAACGATCTAGGGGGAGCATGGAAATGGTATCTATTCTTCTCTTTTACAAAGATATCAACCTTCTATTGAAAGACCAAGATCCTGCTTTTTTATTTGACAAAAGGGAGAGAAGGAAAGCAAAGCTTTGAAGCTTATTAAAGCAAGCAATCACGGGAGAAGCAAAGCAAAGCAACCTTTGAGATGGAAGCAAAAAAGCTATAGCATACATAGAGCTATGTAATACTCTAGGTGAAGAAAATGTTCAAGCTTCACCAAATTACAAGGCCAAGATTTTAATGAACTAACATTGGTCTTAACTTTGTTTGTCACATTGATTTAACTCATTAACTTTATGTGTACATTTGATTAAAACCCTAAAAGTCTAAAAAATATTTGTTGGTGAAACATTGACTAAGATCTCCTTTATGTTTTAATGATGACAAATAAACGTTCGCAACACTTAAAATAACAAACGATAGCCAAAATCCAGAAAACCAGGAATTTACTTCTAGTGCGCCAATGACGCGTCAGCGCGTGGGTCAGTGCGCCAGGGGCTGTCCCAATTTTGTGGATTTTGTTTTGTAGGCTTTCCTCTTACTCGATACACGTGAAACTCAAATAAAGGCATGTACATGATAGTTGAGCATTTGGGAACACTCCAAATGAGGTTTAGACATAGGGAGGAGCAAAAACAAATCCTCCCATTTTAAACAAAACGCTAACTCAAATATTTTATCGAATACCTCTAGCCAAGGCTGAAACATCTTTCTAACCCTAGTATGATTATATTTTCAACATACCATTAAACAAATGTATTCATTTGACCTTATTCTGGATTTACATTGATCCTAATTATGTAACGGGTTTTACTCCCTAATTAGTTAAAAAGTCAAATGTTACTTTACGTAAACGCATCCTTTTCTATTATGGGGCATGTTGTACTTGAGATGAAAATCACTTAGCTTGTTTGTATCAAGATGATTAGTGATCGAATCCACTATTGATAATCATGGATTAAAGTCTAAATGACTAACTGAGTTTGTGGTAATTGAAGGTTAATCCAACTTTGAACTCGTTTACCTTTTCTTTATAAATGTTTTACAAACTCGCAAATGAATTCCTCACATGTCTTCTATACAATCCATTATCAACCAAACATTCCCTAATCATTTGTTAATCCTTCTACAGTACACACACCACTCATAGTATCTCAACAAACATCAACCTACAATTTACCTACTCTTCTACTTATGCTCAACGCCTCTGTAACACCACGTATCTAATCAGCATACACAGCTGAATATGCTATCATTTGTAGCATACAACACTCAGATCTTAAGTGACAAATGATACATATCCCGCCAATAACTGATGACGGAGATGAGTTGAATCAAGCGTACAAACCCAAGACTCAATAACACCTGCTCAACCTCAACATGACCGTCAAAATTATATCTAGAACATGCACATCATGCATCAAGATTACACATGTCTTACTAAGGCTCATACCAGCTCTACTCATCTACTGACACTCGGTCCTGCACTACTCCTCTCTGTAACACTGTGTAGACCTTACTCTGAACAGGACAAGCATTCAAGGACAGAAGCTACTTTCACCTACACATTGAACTCACAGACAGTTCTTGTACAGATCTATCTATACAGACCAGAACAAAAGTAATAAACGACTTGCACGAGAGAGGATGAGTCGAACATACACGGACACGAGATGTCCGTACACTCTATTATAGAGCGAACAAGCATCAGATAGGACGTCCAACCTCCTGTACTTACCTCAGATACATGTTTAAAATCATTCATTTCATTTCATCTACGTAATGCACGTACTTACTCTAGATGCCAGCATCGAGTTCTCTCTGTTCGTTCGAGAGCAATTGTGGTGTCCAGCTGAGAATCTAGACAGCCAAACTGACTAAACCTTTCAGATTCTCTCTATTCATCACATCACATCCGACGCGAGTGATAATGAAAAGACAGTCTCATCTAAGCTACATGAACCACAATGCAGATCTACAAATATCACTACTGCAATCTTATCAACAGAATGTGATACATACAGAGAATCTCACTTTCGACAGTGCGAACTCATGGATAGTTTCTGTGATCCAGAGAACCATTTCTCCACCCACACAAACACGATAGGCAGCGAGATTCACGACAACACTATACACGTTCTAGGAAATCATAAGAGCAAACTATAACGATTATATATTGACACTTCGTGTAGAGACACAATGGGAGCCCATTGGTACCGGGGCCGTGATGCTCACAGGTGAGTTAATGACTGGTGTCAAAAGGTTATCATACACTAATATTGTGAGAGCAACCATTCCATAAAAAAATGGACACTAGTCTACTGCCGAACTGATCACAATCAGCGACATCGTTCAGACCATTACCTGAGGGATAGTGGTTTACATAAACCGTGGGGGTATTATTCTCAACAGGGTACCACTCATAGTAACAGTTTCCTCTAACAACTGAATACTATCTTGGAGACACCATGTAGAAGCTACACCTAGATTACGCATTGCGACTTTCACCAGATCGTAGTATGATACATGAGAGTCATACTAGCTATAGACGCCCATTCTTGCGCTGCTAAGGCATGCCAGGACAAATTAATCACTAATCTCTAATTATCACAGTCATCGAGAGATACAATCATGCTTATCTACTCTCCTGCATGCCTTACTCTCTACATAGATATGTATCTTGTCGCATCACACTACGATACTCTAGAGCGGACATCCGAACTCTCAAAGAGAGATAAATATTCGCTGCGCTCATCATCTGCGCACGAGGAGGAGAAAAAGAGAAGTTGAGCTCAAAGAGACACACACCTCTAAGAGACTCGAATCGCGGGCATAGGTCTCAGATAGGTCATGAAAGGTCATAGTACACTAATCCACACATATAATACATCTTAGGATTATGTAACGACTGATACCAACATGAGAACATGGATCACTAGAGATTAGGCTAACACGTCTAGAGGTCGGCTTATGCTAAGCTTTCATAGTCTCATATCAGTGATAACTTCAAACAATGTCTATCTATGAGGTAACTCGTGACCGTAGGATCATCCAAGGATTCTTCAGAGCGTCAACTAGTTCTCAAGAGATCAACTACGTCTACAGAACAAGTGTTATAGACAAATTTGAAGATTCTCTAATTGCAAATTTCGAGAGAACAACAAAACTACACTCTAGATGTAAAGAGTGAGAGCAACAATGACAGTAGGTGTGGATTTGGCACACATCACGTATCTATGAGAAGTGGTTTTGTATGAGGTGTGAGAGGCGTTATTGGTCAGAACAAGTTCTATATGAGAAATGTAGTATATGCAATCTTTAACGTATAGTTCATGGACACTTGCGTAATGTTATTACACAATATGTATTTAGTGTAGTTGGGTTTAATACTTGACAGTTGTGTAGATACAGAAGGTGTGTCATCATATACAGATGTGAGCGTAGAGAGTTGGTGATGGTGTTGCATGTCTTAGATTTTGTTGGGGATGGAGATGGAGGAGATGAATTATTATGGTGATGAGAAATAGTATGATTAGTGAATATGGTTTAGTGTATGTTTTTTTTTAATATGGTGGGGTAGGAAAGTATGAGGAAGTTGGGTGAAGGTGATGAGTGTAATTTGTATAAGAGGGGTATTGTTTTTAGGGGAGGGAAGGGATGGGTTTAAAATAGGAGGGTGTGAGTAATGTTTGATGATGGGGGGGGATTTTATTGTGTTATGTTGTTTAAAGTAAGTTGTTGTTGATGTTTGTATGTTTATTTTTGATTTGGATTTATGATGGATTTGGGAATGGTTGGGATGGTATTGTAAGGGGGGGATGGGGGAGATATATTGATTATTTGGAAGTGAAGTTATTGATTTTTATGGGTGGTAATTAAGTGTGAGGTGTTAGGGGAGGGTGTTAGGAGTGTAGGGTGTTAATGGGATTGTGATTGGGAGGTAGTTTGGGTAGGTTTTATTTGTTAATATAGGGGGGTGGGGTTTTTTGAATAGAAAGTGTGGTTGTTTTGTTGTAAAAGTTTGTTAGTGTTGTGATTTTTTTGAGTTTTGTGATGTTTAGGGTGTAAAATAGTATTTGTTGTTTTGATTAAAGGTGTGGTAAGTGTTTTTGGTGATTATGGTTTGTTTTTTGATGAGAGGAGGGTGTATATGTAATTTTGTGTGTAATAGTTTTTATTGAATTGTGTTGGATGATAAGTTTTGGTGTGTTGAAATTTTTTTTAAAAGATATTATAAAATATTGATATATGATTGTCTGTATGAAGTGGTGAGTGGTGATATTGATGGTTTTCTTGTATAGAGATGTATTTGATATAATTTTTAATTTTGTTATGATAAATTAAGATGAATAATATGGTGGTAGTGTTAGTTATTAATTTGGCAAAATATGAATTTGATAGGGGTTGTAGTTATTGGAAGTGATATAGTGTGTGTTGTTATAATTAGATGGAAATTGTCGGTAATTTTTGGTTAAAAGATGAGTGTTAATTGTTTATTGTTAATGTTTGGTGAATTAGAATTTATAATTGGTTGATAGGTGTTGATTTTATGAGTTGTAAGGGGTGGAATTGAATTATGTAGTTTAAGTGATTAGTAATTGAATACGTTAAAACATCGATCGAACCTAATTGCGGAAATCGGGTGATATCATTGGCGAAGATTCTTCGTCTTGAGGAGATGGAAGAACTTGATTGATGAATTTGGATAAGAAGATCGTCCCAAGTTTGAATGGATCAGAGGGGTTCTTTTTCTAGCCATGTAGTCGGAGCTGCTCGCCTCTTTAGAAGAATGGAAAAAGCATAAGCTGTGTGATATCGTAGCAATTGGCAACATTGGGACCCTCATTGTGAGTATCTTGTTGAAGTAACGATATTAGTCATGCGGGTCTTTCTTTGTCATGACCGATAGTTAAGAACTTGTTTTGGTATTCTGTGACAAAGTGATTGATCAACTCCATGCTTCAGCTCGAAATTGTTTTCCACAATTTGTTCATGGATTAAGGATGCGTACAGTCGTAACCCTCGGTGAGGTTGCCCCCTATGGAGCAATTGATGTCATAGTTTCGAGTGTCTGCATTGGCGATCTACGGTAGGGATCTTCTGAAAATGGTTATTCTATACGAAAAAGGGGGGGGGGGGGGAGGGGTTCGATAACAAACTGGCGTTCTTCGGTGGAGGAGGTCGCGCTCACGAGATGAGATCGAGTGCGCATGACAAAATGGAAATAAATAAATTAAAAGACAGTTACACTAATTTTTGTTTTTTATTTGATTTTTTGAGTAATAAAATATTCACAGTCTATTTTAAACGGACAAGAGATAGAGCAACTCTAAGCAAAATAAATCCATCTTACTTCACGGTGCTCTGCAGAATGAAAACGCACAGGATGAGCGGAGGAGTAAGGGAATAGCGCGAAGCTTATGTTCTCCTTTTTGGTAAGTAGTTCCTAGGAACAACCCTCCTTAAACACACTTTATCAATTTGGTTATCAGACGACACGCGAAGTGACCCAACAGTAGAGATCGAGACTAAGTTTACACAGATAAAATCGTCAAGTTACTAACATATCGTTCTAATTAGGGTATCTGATTGTGCGATTATACATCAGTACGTCTCTATAACAACACGACGACGATAGATCATTCATAGCTACAATGCGCAGTACGCGAGTGGAGAAGTCAATTACACTACACATATTCATCAGAGCGAGCGTACTCTTCATCAATTAGTGATTTTAATCATCTGGATCAGCTTACAATTATACTCTTATATTTTGTGTTATTAGAAGTATCTTTTTTCTTACTCTCTGGATTAAACTGATCTTAACAATTTCATCGACTATGAAATTGCTTACATAAAAAGACAAAGAAACACACACAAAATCTTCTGTCTAAGAGATTAGATAGAATCATTCTCTCTTTAATATGAGAGTATACTTAACTAATATGACAGGAAGTTTCTGATCAAAGTCTGGATAGAAATCCGTAGCAAATGCTCCCGGCAGCGGCGCAAAATGGTGTCGTCTGATAGTGATAGTATATAAAAATACTAAGGGCAAATCCAAACTCGTCACCCTGACTAGAAAGGGAAAAAGTTCAGACCTACATAGAAAAAAAATATATAAGTAGATGAATCAATGAATAAAAAGAGATTCTCTATATATCAGTAAGAGAATATTCCGGTCGTATGTCCAACGAGATGCTACGCATTGAAAGTTAGTCATGGTTTGATATGAGAAACTTAATATGAAGAAAATATTATTGAGAAATATGTTGAGATAACCACTGAAAATATATCAGAAATGACAGAAAGCTAAAATTAATAAAAAATAAAATATCATATCATAATTCTACGTGAAATACAAAGCAAATGGAACATGGGGATCGTAAAAAATACGTGAGGAATACAAACATTAGAGTCTAAAGGAAAATCCAAAAATATAAATTATAACATAAAATACGAGGGATGAACAGAAATAGGTACCGGAAACCCACAAATAATTAATAATTAAAGAAAATTAAAATGCTAACTATAAATTAAAATCAAAATTAAAATCTAATTAACTTAATTTGAAAAATAGAGAGAAAACTATAACAAAAACGAGGTCGTGAGGTGTTAAAACGAAAAGAAACGTAAACCGCACACCGTACAACCAAGTCTACGAGGACTGCAAGAAGTTATAAGATCTCATTAATGCACCTACCTACTGCACTATACTACTACTCAATACTATTCGCTTTACATCGTATCTACTCAAATGAGCAAAACATGATAAATTTTTTATAAACAAACATAAAATACTATCCTACATTGATTCAGTCTATCTTTTCATGAGGAGATCTCTACACTTACAAAATTTTTACACAGACTACACAAACTAATTCTAAAAGACATAAAGTCATATAACTAACATGATTTCATCAAAACATATGTCAGATTATAGAAATGAGTAGCTGACAAAATAGTACCCAAGATAGAAATCACATACATCATAAAATATAACAACATACGTAAACAATACTAGCATTTGAATTAGGTCATAAGTAGAGTGACTAGTAGTCACAGTAGACATATCAATCTCTAGTGATCTTAACTTTCTCATTTCTAGAGATCCAAACACTCTTAGATGTCGTCTATATAAATACAAAATCAACATACAACAAACATGTGATACTCATAAGGACATAGAAGACCAGATGCAAAGGATTGACACAAGGACACACGTGAGGTCATCTAGCAGATTGATCTAGAGCAGCACGATGAACTACACAAGGGAAACCTTACTCACAAAGAAGGAAGAAGTGAGCTACAATTCATGGAACTCACACTGATGCTAACCAGCCAAGATATGCTCAAGACTAGAATTAATGATTAGTTGATCACACAGGCTTATCACTTATCAAAAGCAAAAGAATCTAACAGCTGTTAAGGGGCTTAAGGGGAACAACTTTTGTAAAAGCACTTATGCTTTTTACCCACTGAATAAGCTAAAAACTTAAGCTTTTGGACTGACAGAAGCTTATTAAGCTTATGAGCTTATTTGCTTTTTCTTTGAGGTTTAAGCTAACAAAATAAGCTAAAATCTATGGGGGACAGTTAATAGGCTAGGGGAGTCCTAAATAAGCTAAGGTATCTAGAATAAGCCCTAAAATAAGCTAGAAATGAAATAGCTTATGGTGACGTTTTTAAAGAAGAAACAGAAAAGAAAAGGAATTTAAGCCTAGAATAAGCCTAACTAGAATAAGGCTAGATAAGCTACCTAGATTTTGGGGACGAAAGAACAATAATAAGCTATAATTAAAAGCAATAATAACTAAGGACTTTAATACAAAATAAGCTAATAAGGAGTGCTGAATCGTAGGGTGCTTTAGCACCCAGGGGAAAATGCAAGGCAGTGGCTTAAGGGCTTATTGAGCTTATGCAAATAAACTCTTAAGAGCTTTTACCTAAAACCAACCCTCAAACAGAATGACAAGTGGTGGCAAAATGGACTTATTTCAAAAAAAACATAAGGCCATCAAAAAAAGCAAGGAAACTCACAAGTACTAACAACAGTACTACCAGTAATTAACTATCCAAGTACTAAACTTAAAGTTAGTAGCTTTGCTAGTTATAAGTTAGTACTGTTAATTAGAGGTGATTACTGTTAACCTTAATCGAAACACAATATAAACAGGATAATAAGCAATTAAGCAAAACATACGTGCTTAAGCTGTCTACACATCTTAAGTGGTATAGCTCAATTGTTGTGGCTTATAAAATTTTGACAGAATGGGCAAGGGAGACTTAAAAACTATTTTTACATAGTGGGGCGGGGAGAGGAGGGATTGATAAAGAGTGGGCTGTAGTGTAAAAGCGCCCACGACGACGCAGAAAGGGAGGAGGGGCTGAGTGGTTACAACCCATTACAACCCCCATATGACCCATTTTGGGGTCTAAACCAAACACCCCCTTAAGTATAACTTTTGCTTCTTTTTAGCTTTTTAAAAGAAATAAAAGGGTGAAACAAGTTCATAAGCTGAGTTTAACAACTTTTACACGTTTTTATATAAGTCTAAACAGATTAAAAGGGTTTAAATAAGATATAATTAAATTCATGACAATGCATAACACAAAAACTCAAAACATTTAATAAAACTGAAGATGTACAAACATAAAACTTTTAAATTGAAACTGCAATTACACTTAAATGCTTAAAAGAAAGACTTGAGAATTAAATTTAAACCTAAAAACATAAAAACAAAGGTGTGTGATTGACTTCGGCTTAGGGTCTCCTTGGCTCCTTATATAGAAAGTCACTCAGCCTGACCTTAGGCGTCATGGTCTGGCTTGTAGAGAGAGTAGAAAATCAATCCAAGCAATCCTAGCCCTCCATTGGCCTTCATCATTCCTTATGCCATGGAGTTGGGGGTTAGCTGTTATTTCCAAGTGTGGAAATGGATATAGGGGGCAGTGTAAGGGGAGGGAGAAAGGTGCAGGGGTGAGCTGTAATGAACTTGGGATACGTGGTATAGCAAGAAAACCGAGGGAAAGGTGTATGGTTTTGGCGTGTAAGTTGGGTCGACAGGGGGGGGTTCAGTGGTTAAAACGAAATTTGATGGAGGATGGAGCAAAAACATCCCTCAACTTTGGCTTCTCTTTATCATTTAAATATTAAGGCCGAAATTCATTATAACCAATTTTGGAAAGTTACTAATTGGTCCTTGGTCGTTTTTTATAACTAAAAGAAAAAAGAAGTCTAGGACAGATTGCAAAAATGGTCCTATGTGTTTGTATTTTTCAATTTTCCCTATAAAACAACTTTTAAAAAACTTGCGATTTTTGGCCCCTTTTTCTTTATTTATTTTTCATTTTAATTATAAAACAAGATTTAAAATTACATTTTTGGTCCTTAGTTTTATAAAAAGGATTTTTGGGGCAACATTTGTTTGGTCTGGCTTTATTGGTGCCCAATTGAGGGTTCTGGGCCAATAGAGGAATTAGGCTTATGTAAATGGTCTGTGGATTCAAGCCCAATAAGGTTGATGAAGTGTGTTTAGTTGTACAATGGCTGAGATTGCTGTAACTGGGGCTAGGATGGGGCCTTCAAATACTTCAACAGTCTTTGTCAATTGGTCACACAAATGGGCTGTTGTATTTTGATTGATGGCCCAATTGGTCTTTCACAGTCTTCATAAAATAGACGTATAGGGCCTTTCCCCATGCCCATCATAAGGTTAGAGACAGCATCCAATAGAATTCCTTCAGTTCGCTGCTCCCGGATTGACTGCCTGATTCTTAGTATTGACTCTGCCCTTGGATATTTTTGGACTTTAGGCCTTGATTTTGCCACAGTCTTTTCCATTCCTGCCGCTCAGTTTTTTGGTCATTTGGGCTGGTTTTCTGTCTTTGTTGTTGAATAGCCACTTCCTGCATAATATAAAAACAAATGCAAACAAACATATATTTGGTATTTTTGTCTGTTATTTGGTCATGTTAAGCTCGTTTTTTAGAGGTAAAGAATATGTAATTTAAGCACATATCATGGGGCATAATGGGTTAAAATCGTGTAGCTCATGGGTTAGGTAACGAGCTTCTCATTTCCATCATTTGTTATCAGTTTGGAATGCCCCAAAGCAAGTAATTATCAGCAGTTTTTATAATTAAGACACATAAATTTTACCAAGCTTACGATTTTTAAGGGGACGTTTGGAGAAATAATCCCGATGTCATTCAAATTTACCTTCCGCATATTTATAAAAGTAAACAATATGTCATCTTGTTATATATTTAAAAAGGAAGAGTTTTTGAGAGAGCTGCGTTTTTAAAAAAAATATACGTTTCAAGTGGGAAACGAAAGCGCTATGATAGTTGAGTAGATTTAAGTCACCTCCATTGGTAGGTATGCATAGACTTAAACCGATTGCTCGCTAATAGATATGGAGTTAGGTGGCAAACGCCACTATGATATTTTTATGAATTAACAAGGATTAATGATGTATCAGGAAATATAGACTAATTGGTTCAATGTTTATCAGCTAAGTAGATTCATGGTTTTGTGATGCATAATAAGTTTCATGTTATTAGTGTTATAAATACCAGATCATGTGAATCATGTATAGTGACAAGTAGTGCAAAACATGTTATCAGTTTTCAAATAAGGATTTTATGAAAATGAATCAATATTTAAGATCGAGAATCATATATCCACTTAGAATAAATAGTCATATAGAATTTCCATGCATTATGATTAGTAAGTCAGCATTGAAGAACTAATAAAGATAATAGAAGATAGATTATCTGTTCAGTGACTTGGGGTAATTGTGATAACTATGAGTAACCATGAATATAAGGTGTAACTATTATGATGCCTGATTAAACGTATGATAATATTCACATGATAGTAGCAAGAAGTTATCAAACATTGAGAAATCGCCAGGAATAGTTTTTACACATTGTTTAAAATATTATATTTGCATAATAAATATGTATTATAGAATGTTATAGAAATCAAATAATGTTAAAGGGAAAATGAAATCAAAAACAGTAGATAAAAAGGAAATAAAATGAATTATAAATCATGTATTTTAGGCCAGCATTAGAATGTCTATATAAAGTAGTAATGTCACTGAATTAAAAATGCCATGATCACATGAAGCACCTAGCTAGCCAGAATAAATCAGAGCTAGTTCTAAGCGACAAATAAACAAGAACCCATAGTACTTAAAGCCCAGCAGAGACGCGACACGGATGATACTAATTCACAATTAACAGTGAAAAAGTTAGTACAACTTTAGTAATCAGCAGTAGGAATAGAAATAAAAGCAGCAAGAAATCAGAAAAAGAAGATATAATATCATAAACAAATAACGATGATAAGGAAGTGCATAAATGTCATAATCAAACTTTAGCATGCATAAGTATGCTATAATCCGTCAGGTTTATCGCACCAGTATGCGATTTGTAGGAACAAATGTCCACGAGCAGAAGTACATAGTAAGAAGCAATTAGTCATGATAACAGATTTTTAAAATCATAAACTGGTAAGTTTTTAATTAAAGAAATCAATGTAGAGTATATGGCGATAAAGATATGTCGACCAAGATGTTAATATTATGACTTCTGGCAAACTAGCAAAAGTTAGCATCAAGTAACATGGAATTATAATGAAGCATAGGTGACTCGAGGAATTTGCCGAAGTGAGTGTGAGAATGAACAGAAATTAGGCAGAATAGAATCATGATTCAGTCACAATTAGAATCACAGAGTATATAACCATATACAGTAGAAACAAATAAAAATTTATAAGTCTCATCCATTAAGACTCGATTAAAAAAACAGTATAGGCCAAACGACTCAACTTTTATAAAGTCTGAGCAAAGCATAAGTTATGTAGAAAGGCCAGCAACGAACAGTTCATAGATTCAGAAAAGTAGCATCATAATACATGTAGGAAGAATAATTAAGCAATACGGGAGTATGTCCTTATAATCTATATAAATTTTATACACAGAAGATACAGATCTAGTACTTACTAGCAGAAATAGAAAGGTTAATGAACTTGCTGAAAAAGAAAATAGTTTAGAACGCCTTATAATTATATAGGAAATATAACGGCTAGTAAAACTTAAAAGTAGTTATGCCAGAATTTCAAATTTAAGGCTCGGAATGAGTCGTGCCACGTAAGCTTAGAAAGCGTAATGACAAGTCTTATGACTAGACAGAACAACTAGAATCAGAAATGAATTTCAAAAATACAGCCCAAGTGGGGGAGACTTGGTCAGAAAGATATAACATTAGTCAGTATAGCCCTTCTAAGGTAATTCGTGAGGACATGAATAGTTTAAGTGGGGGAAGAGTTGCAACACCCCCCAAATTTTACAAAGTTTTAACTAGAATAAGATCTTTTAGTGCCTTTAAATAAAAAAAAGACTTACTGTTTAGGTTTATTGGAAATAAGGACCTTTTATGTAATGTTTCTACTACAAGGGACTAATGGTGTTCAAGTGCCTAAGTTAGTGGAAATTACCAAATTACCCTTGAGGCTTATTACCTAAAATTGTGCCTTAGATATAAGAATGGGCACTCCATCTTTATCTCTTCATTCCTACGTGTTGATTCACCCAAAAGAACAGAGATATACACTTTACTTCAAAGTGAAGAATTCATTGATTTCTAGTTAATTTCATCAAATTAAACAAGAGTTAATCAAGAGTCAGATAGTATTTAAGGAGAGGAGTTATAAAATGTTTCAACAATTTTTTATATGGTGATTACCGAATTTAAGGTAGATTGATAATTTATAGGAATTAAACATGAATTCAAGCTAGAGGAAACATGAGCTTATGTGTATTAAGTGTTTTACATGATGTATTTGATGAATTCAAGGATTATGGGTGTTTGGATATGCATATGATCATATGATATTTTCATGGGATTCGTGTTAATAACCATGCTATGATGTTTATGATGTGTTCTTGATGAATTAAAAGTGGAACCAAACACCCCTTTAATGAGAATTTGATATATATGATGTTAATTAAATTGCAGAAAATTCAAAATCAGTTAGTCATTTAGAAAGACCACAAAATATGGATAATAGCATGTATTGACTCATGGCCAGACTTTTTAGAAAGCCTAAGGTGTCTACTTTATTCATTATGTTTAGAGTTTTGGTCGATTCAATAGTTAAATTAGTGTAAAACTCAATTTTGTGCAGCGGGTCAGATTCATAAAAGTACAGCAAGCTGAACTTTGAAAATTCACACATACTTAACCATAGCTCCTCCCGGAGCGCACCTTACATTTTTGAAAAGGGAAAAGAGTCTAGTTTCATGGAAAAATAGCCTTATGAGTTGGTTTTGTTATTAAGTGAGTCAAAACGAGTCATTTGCAGGCTGCTGCAGAAATGACAGCATTACTCACATTATTTTATTAAGTGTTTGGATAATTATGATATAAGATGGTACTTATTGCAAGTTCCAGATGATTATATGTATTATATATATGTTCTCAGCCTACGTGGGTATGATTTATGATATGAAAATATAGAATCAATTGGTAAGACTTAGTTAGCTTAGCTTGTTAGCGAGCATAAAAGTACATGTTTGGCGTAACACTTGCCAGAGCTAGTTCAAGATTTCTTAGCCGTGTTCATGTTGTTAATAGCTAGTTTTCCATGTCATGTTTATGTTAAATGTAAAGTTATGTGTAAAATCAAGTTGCGTGCCTCTATTATGATATAGGTTCCGAGGCATAATCGAGAATCAGCATCATGCATTATTACAGCCTGGTGAGTAACGGATTTTTCGTTAACAAGTTAGTATATTAAACTAATTTGAAGATATATGACTCTATGCCTTGTCATATCTCAAAAAATATGCAATTCATATATTAAAGTGACCTTAGTGGTCAAATATGCAAGTCAAGTATTCACGTGACCTTAGTGGTCAAATATGCAAGTCAAGTGTTCACGTGACCTCGGTGGTCAAATATGCAAGTCAAGTATCATGTTGACCCGTGTGGTCATATTAGCATCATTTTGACCCATGTGATCTTATTCAGTATATCTTGACCGTTAGGTCATATTTAGTATTATGTTGACCCGTTAGGTCTTATTCAGTATATGTTGACCATCGGGTCATATTTAGTATTATGTTGACCCGTGTGGTCTAATTCAGTAAATATTGACCGTTGGGTCCCATATTTATATTATGTTGTCCTTTGGTCTTTATTATTAATGTTGACCATCGGGTCAATATATTATTATGGCAACCGTTGTGTTCATATTTAAAAATAGAAGTGACCATTGGTTAATATTATCAGTATTGCGGACCCAAAGGTCATATTCAGCTTAGCCTTAATTTATATATGAATATTACGTGTGAACAATTCCGAACTCAGAACAGTTTAGTAATAAACTTAGTCTCAGTCAATCCTGTATGGAATAATAGTGCTTTATGCACTCAGCTAGTATGTGCTTTACGCACTCAGTCAATATGTGCTTTACGCACTCAGTCAGTATGTGCTATTACCACACTCCAGCCAGTAATGATTTTACGCACTCAGCCAGTATGTGCTTTACGCACTCATCATTAATGTCTTTACGCAGCCACAGCATATTGCTTTAACGCACACAGTTAAATATGTGCTTTATGTACTCAGCCAGTATGTGCTTTACGCACTCAACCAGTATGTGCTTTACGCGCTCAGTATTGTGCTTATGCACTCAGCTAGTGTTTTATATGTACTCAGCCAGTATATTATCTTATGCACTCAATGTAGTCAGTTAGTATTGTGCTTTATGTAGCTCATGCACCTAATCAATATCATGTTTATGTACTTATAGTAATATGTCCAGGTAGTCAAAATAGTATGATATGTACTTATTTAGTATCATGCTTTATGCATGCAGTTTAAGACATAGATTTAATATCAGTTAGGCTGCTAGTATTAGTGTGGAAACCATAAGAACGTTGTAAGCTCAGTTTGTTTAGAACTTTAATCTAGGATGAACAATAACAAAAAATAATCAAATGCATAGCGGAATAAACATTAAGAACATTCTTTATTATTGCCTAACAAGGTTTCATCATCATCTTTATACAATGACTACTACAAGCCCTAATTCTACCTTGATCAATGGTAAAACGTGTTATCTAAACTATAACAAGGAATCAAAGATCCTTGAGGCTAAACCAACCAAACCTAGGTGTCCACTTAGAGGACTTGATGCCTAGACACACACACACTTTTCTTGGTGTTTACAACTTTGACAAAAAAAACTATATCTAGGGATCTCTTTATATAGTATAGTCCATCTAGATTTACAAGGGAAAACATAATTGTATAAGGAAACTAAATCTTTTAATTCTTTAATAAACTTCATCTTTATCTTCAAATCAATCTTTTTGGAATCTTTTATTTTTGTAAAAATATCCTCCACCACTTGTAAATTCCCCATAATATGGTCATTATAAGTCCTTCTTGTTTCCTTTTTCATTCATTGTTTTGTACTTATCAACTCAAAATATATTTCCCAACAATCTTCCCCTAGTTGATAATGACAAAACCAAATAAGCACAAACTTCCCCTGAAGTTAATATATGAATGAAACATACTTCCCCTTAATCCATGCAATTCCACCAAGGATTTGTAAGTTGCACATCTTCTTTGTAAATCTTCTTCCCCTTTTTGTCATAATCAAATAGGGCGAGCTAAAGATATGCAAACTTTTGATGACGAAAACCACCAACCATTATCACACTTTCTAATACTCGCCTTCCATCAACTTCAAATTAATCCCTCCATGACGCCCTTAAGAAAAATGAACTTGAGCAGTAGAAACTTACACTAGCAGTAGTAATAATAACTAGCAGTAGTAAAAACTTTACCTCGATGAAGCATATAAATGGTTAAACATATTAAACATAAAGCTTCTCGCCTAAAAGCCCATGATGATAACTCAATTCAATGAATAGGCGACTATGTAATGATTACTGATGAAGAAAACTAAGTATAACGAACTTGATGTAGAAGTAGAATAACCCAAACTTGTGTCTTATGTGTTGTACTATCCACGTGACTCTAAACTTATAAATAAATCTGTGAAATATAAGTAGATCGCAACCTCTTGAAAATTATCCTCATCTTCTATGAGACACCAGACCAAAGTGATAGCAAATGTGAGCATTGAGCACCATAAGTTAGATCACACACCTCTGCTAGATTTGTCAAGTCTTCGTCACATCGTTTCTAATTACGAACAAGTTATCTCCAAATGTTGAAACTATATTGAATAAGATAAGAACAACCACGAAACCCCAATAGAATACCCACTATCATCTTCAATAAGGAAAAAACCATCTTCGTAATCATTTAAACCAATCAAGTATGAGCCTTTAAATCTATTAAAAGCATGTAAATCAAATCCAAAAACCAAACCAAAAACTTTATGCGTGTTTTTCAATCTGTCTGTTCGAGATCTCCGGATAACCAAGAACAAAAATATGCCTTTTCCGATATTGAACAATACTAGCAGTACAAACCTCACTTCTCGGACGCCACTAGCAGTATTAAAAACTTCTCGGACAATAAAGGAAGTACAAGTATATTCTTGTTCGAACAGTACTAACAACGTAAAGCAGTACTAATTCCATTTGTCCGAACAGTATTAAAAACCTCAAACAGTACTAACCTTGTTCAAACATTACATCGAGTTCAATCAGTATGAACTTTATAATCTTGCCTTGTTTTAACATTGAGCACCACTTCTTCAAATCCTAACCAGAAGTATTCACGAACTTGTATCCCAATAGCATACGAAGAACAGCAGTACAAACTTAAAACAAGCAGTATTAATATTATTTGAACGATCAGTATTAATCCACTAACATTTGAAGCATTAATCCATAATATTTTCAAAGCTACACTTTTAATATTCATTTATGGGATCAAACATAGATACCAAGAATAAACCAATTAGTATCCTTTAACAAATCTAATCCCAAAACCACGAATTATATCCAAACCTGTTGTGACAATAACACCTAAAACCAAAAACATACCTAAACCAAACACCTGCTACATCTTGATACACTCCTCCTTAACATAAACATGTCAAACTTTCTTAACCTTGGGCTTACAACTTATAAATATGTAATCCCTTATTCTATTAATTCAAGCCCAGTCAGAATCTTAATATCTGCTCCTTCGACACCATCACCATTCCAGATCAATGATCAAACCTGCTGTCAATACTAAACCAAATAGCATCATCATACCAAAACTATGACCATGAATAGCAGCAGTAACAACCACGAACAGCACATGTTTTAGGGTTCTCAATTAAACTAGCATCACCGTCATGAAACCCTAAACAATAATCACACAAGAACCTGCTATTGAAACCTTATTGCTACAAACCAATTATACAGGAAGTTATCATAAATACAAACCCTAAAAACTAGAGTTTTCAAATCATAACAGATCCTAATTAAAAATCATAATCAAGACCCTTGTAACTTCCAAATTCTCTTTACTTTAACCTGTTGATTCATACCTTGTCGCAGCTATAGCAGTTTTAACCAAAACATTTAGGTTTTTGGTTTATTGTTGAAGTGCAGCGAAACAATCACAAATCATTACTCTAAGATAGCCTTTATAAAGCAGCGAATCATTATCAACAAACCATCATTAGCAGCATCAAAACAAGAAGATCGTATAATTATAATCAAAATCAACACCAAAGGAATCACGAACCAAAATTTTCAAATCCAAAGATCTGATATATTAATAACTCACCAAGTACGTGAAATCATTATCAAGAAGACCTTAAGCTCGTGTAACTAAAAATCAAACAATTGTTTTACCGAATTAGGGTTTCCTGTTCACCGAAAATCATCAATTACCGAAAAAGAAAATTGAAAACCCAAATCTCTTTTCTTCCATAAATTCGATAATAAAACATTCTTGTTAGATCCTAGATCATGAGCCACGAGGCTCTGATACCAATTGTGTAAACCATAAGAACGTTGTAAGCTCGGTTTGTTTAGAACTATAATCTAGGATGAACAATAACAAAAAACAATAGAATGCACAGCGGAATAAACATTAAGAACATTCTTTATTATTGCCTAACAAGGTTTCATTATCATCTTTATACAATGACTACTGCAAGCCCCAATTCTACCTTGATCAATGGTAGAATGTGTTATCTAAACTATAACAAGGAATCAAAGATCCTTTAGGCTAAACCAACCAAACCTAGGCGTCCACTTAGAGGACTTAACGCCTAGAGACACACACACTTTTCTTGGTGTTTACATCTTTGACACATAAAAAACTATATCTAGGGATCTCTTTATATAGTAGATTCCATCTAGATTTACAAGGGAAAACATAATTGTATAAGAAAACTAAATCTTTTAATTCTTTAATAAACTTCATCTTTATCTTCCAAGAATCGATGATCTTTTTGTAATCTTTTTTATCTTTTTGTAAATATCCTCTACCAGCTGTAGAATTCCATAATTGTCATTTAAGTCCTCTTGTTTCCTTTTTCATTCATATGTTTTTGCTATATAACTCCAAAATATAATGTCCTAACAATTATAATTCACTTTACAAAAAAGTAACTATATGTACTTTTCATATAATATTAAGATTATTTATATTAGAATTAGTTTAATAGATAGCATTATTACTCTTAGCCAAGTTCAGAAATAGCCAGAGGAATGTGCTATAAAACACTAACTAGAATAGAACTTACAATTCACATCCATATAATTTAGAACCAGTTAGACTTCAATATATGCTAGCACTCATTGATCAAAGTCTCTCAGGATGGACACAAGACTTATGTAGAAAACATCATGATGATGTTCAGCTCATATTTTAGTTTATGAATCCAGAACAGTATCTCACTAAGTCGCAATGACTTACCATTCTCAGTTTCATGTTTTGCAAGTTTGTAAGATGAGACCTTTCGCTGTGCTATTTATTTGATTTTCATTGGACAATGGTTGTGCTTATAATTGCGTTAGGGTGCATTAGTGCTTATTACAGTGTTGTGATCACTGTGTGGTTTATATTGTGTGTTCTTATAGTGTCGTGATCACTGTGTAGTTCTGATTTAGCCAATAGTTTAGCTCCAGCTGGTAGGCGACTGATTGGAAACCCTTTGTGATAGGGTGCCCCTTTGTGATAGGGTGAGCGTTTGTGCCCCTTTGTGATAAGGTGCGGATTTGTTATGTGGTTTGGTTAATCATTTATACTAATTGCTCTGCGCTATTATTTAAGCACACTTGTCCTAATTATTGTTATGCACAGAAATTATGTTTGTTTGTTTAAACCTACGAGTTCACCAACATTATGTTGACGTTTTTGAGTATTCATTGTTAGGTAATAATAATAGCAGTGCTTAAGGATGATAGATACTCCTACATTGCCTCAAGAGACCTAAGACGTAACCATCTTGGGTTACTTTCCCTTGAGTTATTGCATTATTACTCTTCGTAGGATTGTTTTTTTTTCTTTGTGCTTGTCCCGAGCTGTGGGATGCTATGACTATGTTTGTCGTGGTATTGACTAACCACGATACAAGTCTCCACTTGTGTCAGGAGTCGTCATGACATATTTGTGTTGGATTTTCATTTAGTGAATTCTCTATATTCTTATATCAATATGTTATGACGATCCTCTCTGTCACGCCTCGCGTTTCCGCCCTAGGCGGGGTGTGACAAAAAGATATCATCGGTAACAGTCTTCATACTACATTACCCCTAATATGGTTGATTACTCTTAAGATATTTCACATGCATTTAATATACTCTTAGAGGCCTTGTAATAGTTCTTCATACTACCTTACTTGTGCATTGCCTTAACGGAATATTAAATAGACGGTGGGTTCGTGTAATCCGTTCATGACCTAGGAAATACTTACACAGATCATCACAAGTGTGACAAAGCAACAGATCTAGGAGACGTAATCTGAGGAGTAGTGCATGATTAGGTAAATACATTTATTTATCATAAAGTTATCACCAGTAGTTTAGATTATCATTAGTTTAATTATTAGTTAATCAAACTAACCTCTCAAACCATTGATTTACTTGCTTTCTATAAAACATAAAAACACAAACAAATCTTCTCTCAACCCCTTAGAATTATGTTAGACCGTGATTGTAAAACCCTAAAATCAGAACAAGTGCAAAATTACTAAAATGCCCCTAATGCAAGAAAATTTTATAAAAGCTTAAATAAATTTATTCAAGTGTTATAAATTTTGAAAATACATCATGTGACAATTATAAAAAAAATTATGTAAGATTAAAATACTATATGTTATACAAGAAAAATAATAAATATTATAAATATTTATTTGTTAGCCGAAATTCATTTATAAATACTTATTTATACATGTAAATTATGTCATTTAAATTAGGAAATAATAACAAAATAAATTATAAATGTCAAGGATTATTCTAGAATTATTAAAAATCAGAAATGGGTCTTTTATAAGCCCATAAATTCGGCATATCCTTATTAAATTCATTTCTATCCATTTTTCCATTTTAAAAACCCTAAAAACTAGATCACAATTCAAAGAAAAACTCAAGAAAGCGGCACAACATTTTTATACAGCAAGGGACGAATTTTCTAGGATTCTTGGGAGTACAAGGGAGCTAAGAAAATTATTGGTTCATTGGTTTGAAGCTTGATTCGATTTATGGTGTTCTTTTGAATTCGAAATTCCTAGCCGAACTCAATAATTCATAAAATCATCCATAATTATTCAAGGTATTTTTATAACTCATTTTACATTATATAAATCTGATATGTTCATGAGAAAAATTACCATGCACGTTATTTTGATTTATTAAGCTTAAACATGATCTAAACCCTAAATAATTGCAAGAATTGTATTCGGCTCTAAATAAATTTATACTTTCGATTTTATAATTTTTATGACTTGTATATATCATGTATGAACCAGATAAATTGTTAGAAAAATTGTATAAAAGATTTAGATAATTATTGTGGAGTTTTTATTTTGCCGATTATGAAAAACAAGGAAAAAGGAAGAAATAAAATGGAAAACAAATTAGGGTT
>BQNB010019848.1:12731-66265 GCA_026074375.1 Tanacetum coccineum | reverse complement strand
TAATATTGCTTATACATTAATATCAATCCCGTTTTAAATATTAATATCATATTTTACTTAGACGTCACAAGTTTAAACAGATTTCATCACATATACTTTAAATCGATAATAAATGAAACAATTAATATATTTATGGTGCAAAACAAAATGCACCCTTTTGTGTCTGATTATCAAACCAAACAAACCCTATGTTATTTTCTACCAAGCCAAACACCTCTTTTTCGGCTTTCTGTACACCCAAACGTACCCGCTGTGGTTCTGACCCGCCAACCAACACACCCTTATGTACCCGGCTGTTTGACAGCCAACCCGACACACCCTCGTCGGTTGTTAACCCACAAACCCGACACATCCCCCTTTGTTTTACAACTAACCGAACCAACGCACCCTACCTGTTGAGAAAACACAACCCAACGCACCCTATCTGTTGAAAACACAACAAACCAAATGCCCCTCCCCGGCTGTCCCGAAACCAAAACGCACCCTGACTGTTCTATGCTAAACCACACGCACCCTAATCCGTTTGACCCGAAACCAAACGCACCCCTGGTGCGTTTTCAAGCAACCAGACGCACCCTTTTCAGTATTAACAGCAACCAAACGCACCCTTATTGATTTACACAACCAAACCAACACCCCCTTACGCAGCCCCTGCTGCTGCTACAACACCCAACGCACCCTAATGGTGGTGGCTGCCACCTCACCGAACGCACCCTTGTGGTGTCGGACTCAAACCAACGCACCCGCTGCGTGGTTTTTATAACTGAACCAAACGCACCATTATCTTGTTAATAACAAAAAAATAAAACAAACACCCCTAGCTGCTGTTAACAAACCACACGCACCCTTGTTTCTATAAACAAAACCAAACGCCCCTTCGTGGGCTGTTTCGCATCCAACCACACGCACCCTTTGCGCCATATGAAAACCAAACGGACCCTTGAGGTACGGCTGCCAACCCACGAAACCGGCGCACCCGTTTGGTGGTTGTCCCAACCAAACACACTCTTTTGGTGGTTATAAACCACACCCGAACAAAACAAACACCCTTTTGGTGTTTATGTTAAACCAAACGCACCATTTTTTCTTGGTGCTCAGCCAAACGCACGCACCCTCGTGGTGTTACGATGAAAATGATGGTGGTGATAAGATGATGATGATGGGGTGGAGGTGGCGACGTGGGTGGAGGTGGTGGTTTCGGTGTGGGGAGGCAGCGGCGGTGATGGTGGTGACAGTGGGGTGGCGGTGGTGGCGAGTGGCGGAGAGTGAGTATGGGGATCGGGTAGATCCGGTCGTGAGGACCACTTTTGGTTTCGATCGGAAAAACCCGCCGGAAAACTTTTCCGGCGGCGGCGATGGTGGCCGGAGGTGGCCGCCGGATTGAGGGAGAGAGAAGGGTGTGTATGTGTGTTTTTATAAAGTAAAAAATGAAAATGATATAAAAGTTTATAACTTTTATATATATATAAAACTTTTATTCCAAAGTAGCAAGAGTATAAAAGTCTAGGGTCACTTGTGTAAGTTTTTATTATAGTTTTGATAATTATCGGTTCGGGACTCGTTTGGGCGACTTAACGGATGAATCAACGCACGAAACTTGCGCCATTGATTTCCAAATCATTTTTCTGATAAAAATGAGTATTCACTCGACTACTTTTCGTAAACGTTTTATAAAATTTATTTAAAACGTTTATTATTTATTTTGTATATTTCCGATAAACTTGTCCGTAAAATGATCCTTTTACTCGAATATTTGCGTCTTCAACAAACGTCACTGAATAAAATGTTAAATAATTTATTAAATATTCTTATTTAATAAAACGTGATAATTAAATGTAATTTAATTATTTTTTTATGCCGGTACTCGTTCTTGATTCTAAAATCTTGCGAGGGCATTTCAGTCACCTTTTGACTGTTTTCGGGTCTCGGTCAAAACTAAAAAGTTGTCAGGAATGTCGTTTTACATTAAATTGCTTTAAAGTCCGAATAATGAAAACGTGATTTAGCTGCTCGTTTTTGATAAATCAACCTAGGAATAACTTATATCTCCTTTAAAATTCCGAAAATTCTCGGATGTTACAGCGTTCGTTAACTTTTCTTTAAGAGTTTCGAATGCCTTGTTGCACTCTTCGTCAAACTTAAAGACTGAGTCTTTTTCGAGAATTTTCGTCATGGGTCGGGAGATTTTGGAAAAATCTTTTATGAATCGGCGGTAGAATTTGGCATGTCCTAAGAAACTTCTAACGGCTTTGACGTTAGTGGGTGTTGGTAACTTAGCTATCACGTCGATTTTTGCTTTATCGACCTCTAGTCCTTTATGGGAGACTTTGTGTCCCAGCACAATTCCCTTGGTCACCATGAAGTGACACTTCTCCCAATTTAGAACTAGGTGTGCCTGTTTACATCGAATTAGCATCTGCTCTTGATTATTTAAGCACGAATCAAATGAATCTCCAAACACTAAGAAATCATCCATGAAGACTTCCATAGAGGTTTCGAGCATATCCTGAAAAATTGCAATCATGCACCTTTGAAAAGTTGCTGGCGCGTTGCAAAGACCAAAAGGCATACGCTTGTAGGCGTAGGTTCCATAAGGGCAAGTGAAAGTGGTCTTTTCCTGATCGGCTGGTTCGATGGGAATTTGAAAATATCTAGAAAATCCGTCGAGAAAACAAAAGAATTTGTTTCCGGCTAATCTTTCCAGCATTTGATCGATGAAGGGTAAAGGAAAATGATCCTTTCGGGTGGCTTCGTTCAACTTACGATAGTCGATACAAACACGCCATCCTGTAACTGTTCGTGTTGGAACGAGTTCGTTGTCTTCATTTGTCACAACGATCATTCCCCCTTTTTTTGGCACGCAATGCATCGGACTTACCCAAGGGCTATCTTCGATGGCATAGATGATACCCGCGTCTAGAAGTTTGATAATCTCTTTTTTAACAACTTCTTTCATGTTTGGGTTAAGTCGGTGTTGTCTCTGAATGACTGGTTTGACGTCGTCTTCAAAATTGATTTTGTGTTTGCAAAAGGAAGGGCTAATCCCTGGAATATCAAATGTTTTCCAAGCGAATGCTTCTTTATGGTTTTTGAGAACTGAAACAAGTCGTTCCTTTTCATTCTGTTCGAGTAAAGCTGATATGACTACTGGGAGAAGAGAATTTTCCTCCAGAAAGGCATATTCTAGATGTTTTGGAAGAGGTTTCATCTCAAGATCAGTTGGTGGATCTTAGATAGATGTCCTGATTCTTAGTTCATCTTTTAGTGGTAACTCCTCAAAATTGTCTTTGACTTCATCCTCTTGAACATTCCCTTACATGAATTCATTGAATTCTTTGTCGAGTGGTGTTTTTCTTATCTTTTCTGATGTATTTAAGAATGGTTTAGAATAGTTGAGCAGAGCATCGAGTTCATCCTCAGTTATTTCATCGATAACACCCATGCGGAAGCATGTGTCATCATTCACATGAGAATGCTGCATAGCTTTATCGATGTGAAAGATTGCTCTATCTTCTCCAATTCTTAAATTAAGTTCTTTGTTCTTAACTCTTATGATGGCATCAACGGTATGCAAGAACGGTCTTCCTAAAACTAGAGGGACTCTATCATCTTCCTCCATTTGTAGGATAACGAAATCTACAGGGAACACAAATTTTCCAACTTAAACGAGCATATTCTCAGCAACTCCCATAGGGTACTGGTAAGTATGATTTGCTAAGCGAATACTCATCCTTGTGGGTTTCAGAGTTGTTCTAGAAAGTGCAGCGTATAGTGAATACGACATCAGATTAATACTTGCGCCAAGATCGGCCAAGGCGAGATAGTCAACTGAGTTTGCAAGGGATTAGAGAACTTCCGAGGTCTCCAAGCTTTGGTGGGATCTTGTTTTGAAGAATTGCTGAGCATTCCTCAGTTAAGAAGGCAGCAGAGATTTGCTCCATCTTACTTTTGTTGCTCACACGATCTTTCAAAAACTTGCCATAATTAGGCATGCCTGCCAGGACGTTAATGAGGGGTACGTTGATCCTGACTTCTTTGATCATGTCTAAAAACTTGGCATAGCGTGCCTCCATTTTTTCTTTGTTCAAGCGTTGTGGATATGGAATTTTTGGCTTATAGGCTTTGAGCGGCGGTGTATCGATTTGAGTTGGTTTCTTGGGTAGAGGTTCTACCTCTTTTTTGACTTCTTCTGCCTCATCTTTACTATTGTCAAGGAAGATGACAGTTTTGGTGTTTGGGTTAGCTGGTGGGTCATAGGTCTTACCACTACGTGTGAATACGACATTCACATGCTCATTTCGAGCAGGCGGTGGTCGGTAAGGTCTTTCGTTTGATGTTGAAGGTTTTGGATTGGTTTGGGTATTGCTAGGCAGCATACCCATTGTTCTTGAAGATTGGTGATTAGAAATCCTACCAAACTTTGTTTCAAGGTCTTGAATCACAGCTTGATTATTCTTTTGTCCTTGTTCGACTTTGGTTTTGAGATTGTAGAACTGGTTCTTGACAAAATCATTCGATGTCTTTTGTGCTATAATGAATTCTCTCATGGTTTTCTCAAATTCTGATTTGTCTGGTTTCTTTTCGGGTAAACGTGGAATTGGCGGGTTTTCCTCACCAGGGTTTGAGTTTCGGTTTTCATCTCGATGGTAAGATTTACGATCGCGCCAATTGCTAGAATTTCGACCATAATAATTTCCTCGATATCCTCTGGATGCATAGTTTGCTTCTTCCTCCTTGGGTCCTCCCATAGGTTTATCGTCGCAATCTGATGATGAATGGGGTCCTCCACATTTTTTGCATCCATCTCTCATTTCTTTCATGTCTCATTTGATCTCTTTGAATTGTGAATCAATCCTTGTCGTTAAAGCTTCCATTTTTTCCAATAATGGTGAATTTTCTTCACTTTCGGTAAAGGTAACGGTTTTACGAAGGGGTTTGGTTTTGTTCTCTTTTGACAAATCGAGTTTGAGAAGAACTCGATCCTCGAGCAAGTGATGTGCTTCATTTGGGGTTTTGTAGAGGAAGATTCCTCCATTTGGGGTTTTGTAGAGGAAGATTCCTCCGACGTCTAGGATAGCTTGGGTTGGTTTGTCTAGTCCGTGGTAAAAGATTTGGATTATGGTTCCATGTCCTAAACCATGTCCGTGACAACTATGAAGTAGATCCTTCATACGTAGCCAAGCGTCGACTAGTGATTCGTGATGTTGTTGGGTGAAACCTCGAATTTCTCCTATGAGTCGGTCAAACATAGCGGGTGGAAAGAATCAGCTTACGAAAGCTTGTCTCATTTCTTCCCAAGTGGTTATCACACCGGGACTTAGTTCGTTGAACCAAATCTTGTCTTCTCCCGTTAAGGATGATGGAAAAAGTTTTAGTTTGATGGCATCCGCGTTGGTGTTGCCATAACAGAACATTCCACACATTTCAACAAATTTAGCGATGCGCTTGTGCGGATCGGCTCGTAAGCGTCCGTCGAAATGTCGATCTTTGATCATGGAAAGATGGTATCCTTTGACGATGAAG
This sequence comes from Tanacetum coccineum, assembly GCA_026074375.1. NCBI lineage: Eukaryota > Viridiplantae > Streptophyta > Magnoliopsida > Asterales > Asteraceae > Tanacetum > Tanacetum coccineum. Next base: position 60,742 of record BQNB010019848.1, on the reverse strand, counting down.
TTGTCTCCAAGGTCAACCGCGACAATAGCGGCCCCGGGAGTGGGTGCTACGGCTCGATTGTTTCCCCACATGGGTTGGTCTTCGGCCATTAGGAAGGGTAGGTCAAGAGATGGGTTATAGACTACTTCGGCTTCAAAAAGATTCTTGAAAGGTGGATATTTGGTTTTTGGAACTCGGTCTTCAATGGGTATGAACGGGTTTCGCTTCTTTTTCTTTCTTAAGGTTTGGTGGATAAAACGTTCGGGTTCGGAATAAGGAGTAATTGGGTTTTGTCCAGCAAAATGTGTTGCCATTCAAGGGCAAAACTCAAATAAGATCAAACCCAAAAAGGATTTAGAAAGATTGGATTAAAAAAGTAGATATTTGTCAGAAGCTGCTACGCCGGGCGGCAGAGTGCTCCGCCGGGCGGCAGAGGGCTCGTCGAGGGGTTGTACCGGGCGGCTCTAAGGGTTCTGTGAAAGAATTTTATTTTTTTTAAAATGTAGCACCTAGGGACAATGGGATTACGAGATCTAAATCGTAAAACACGATCAAATCCCCAGCAGCGACGCGAAAAACTTAATGCGTGCGATACCGGTCAGTTTTAAATTTATAACTCGGTATACCAAATTCTTAAGCAACACATACGAGCAAGTGAACTCGTCCGTAGTAGCAAGATATTAAATGGTAAGCTAGGATCATTCGCAGGGATTTGGGTGTTTCGACTTGATAAATATTTTAATTATAAAATTCTGAAGATGCAAGCAAGCAATGTTGAAAGTGATTCGATAATAAATAGATGTACTTGGTTGGATTTAGTTTGGGAATTCGATTCGATATGAGGGTGGCAAGGACTAACAAGTTGATTAAAAGAATTGGAGGTTATCCAATCTATTGTTTTTAAAACTTTTTGCCTTCGTCAAGACTCCTAGTGACAAAAACAAGCATTAGGCGCAATTAATCAATTCAAGACTAAGACAACCTCTATGAGTTTGATTCGCGGTTCTTTTCATAAACCATAGACATCGATAATTATGTTCCTAGTTATACCAAACCGCTTAAGAAATGGTCAATACAAAAGGTAGCCGATCGTAGACAAAAAGGCGACAATTGATTGATTAACAATATCCCTTTCGGCCTATGATATTCTCAACAAACAATCCGGTTGATAAAACTATGCCACTTTAGAACATAAGAACAAATGGATCTAAGACTTAGCTTGAAATTGAATTAACATGCCACACTATCATAATCGAATCTTCATACCACAAACATCATCTAACCAAGCACATAAAGGGACTAGCCACTCATATTAAACAAAGACATAATTTCAGAAAATAATGCATTCATAAACATAATGAGAGTTCTTACAAAAGTATTGCAAAAGCTTAAAGGAATGTAAACTAGGAAATGACAAACTTGTGACTTAGAGGGATCCTTCCTCCTTCTTGGCTTTCCTGGAGCTTCTTCCTGACTTTCCTGGACTTAGATGGCTTTGGAGAGGAGTGGTGGCTATGAGGATTAGGATTTAGGGTTGGAGAATAGTGAGGTGTGTGTTAAAATGAGGCATAGGGGTCTCCTATTTATACTACTATTTTATGTCGGTTCCAGGGCCTAAAGGGGTGTCCAAAGTCGGTTTAGAGGGTCTAGATCCTTCTTGGTTATTCAGGTTTCTTCTAGAGTGAAATGAAAAACGTGGGCTCCAAGAGCCGGGCGGCACGGCTTCCTGCCGGGCGGCAGACTCTCCAGCCGGGCGGCTGGGAGGTCGCTGGTGGGATCTTTTTGTTGGATTTTTCGTTTAAGGCTCTTGCTCGAGTTGTGCTTGGCCGTGGGCCTTCGTACTTCACCATATCTTCATTACAACTTGATCTCAGGTCTTGGAAGCTTGAGTAATTAGATTTCTTCTTCTTTGAGATGCTTCCGCACTTGATCCTGACACGGGATTCTTCGTACTTGAGATAATCTCTGCATGTTCGTCTCTCCTTTTCTTGTTTTCCTGTATTTGGCTGCAATTACACTAGAAAGCATATTTTGACATAATCGAGTAATAAAACCATAGGTAACTGACCAAATAACTAATACAAAAGTATGAATAATGCTCCTAAAACATACTCGATTTGAGCGTTAACAAATCCCCACACACTTAAACTTTGCTTGCCCTCAAGCAAATCTAGAAAACAATTTTCTTATTCAGGTTATTGAACAAATAAGATGTAATTTACCAAGCATAAGTGCTCAATAAGTCCAAGTGTACACATTAAAGAAACATGCTAACTATTTTTAATGGAAAATGGTACATGTGTATGATTTGGTTTATAAAACCAAAGTATACAAACCACCATGTTGCTAGCTATCGCTTACCACTATCCTATATGAATCTTGGGATAAACGTATCACTGTATCACGACTTAGCACATTGGCTAATCGACACCAATTTTTCTTCAAATTCCTTTATCTTCATAAGATTTAGCACATTGGCTTTATTCATCATCATTCATTTTTTTTAATTCGATCAACCTCCGATCGACATACTAGTAAAGGATTATATGTCCTTAAACATAGAGCTAGCAACTTTCTCAAAAATTCATAAGGATTTCCCACATATCTACCATTGATCCACGTAGCTAGCAACTAACCTATAGGCTTCAATTATTTAGGTAGAGCTAAACTATGTGTAATATTTTTCTTTTAAAAGCAAAGGACGGTATAACTGACAAATAGGACCATGAAAAATGTTGGACTAACAAGGCATTAAGGCGTATCTTGAAAACAAACTGATGTTATTCTGATTGGTTTCTTATCATGTGTATACACTTATTACTGAGGCACATCTTGTTTATGAAAACAACTAGATTACCAGGGCAAACAATTTTTAAGTTAGCTCAAAAATTTAAAAACAACCTCGTTTTCCCTATTCTCCTTCCACACTTACATTTAGAATTGCCCTCAATGCGGAAAAATGGGCAAAAACTGAAATAGGGAAATTAGAGAAAAACCAGGTGTCCATGCGGTAGTACTTGAGCTGCCAATTGCTTCATTTCCTGCAAGAATCTGAAATACAAAAGAAATGCAAACAAACATATGTATATTTTTTTGGATGTCGCACCCCTACACTTAACTTTTATTGCGGGTGCGAACGTTTTTTTAGAAACTAATTATCTTAAATACACGGGTGGCCTCCCGAGAAGTGCTTGATTTTTGAGTGAGTCGTCAGCCGAACTTGGGTGCTTCTTTCATTTCTTTTCAAACGATGAACCTTCGCTTGGGACACACAAAATATTCTCGATCACTATTCCTTTCCCAGTTTCATCTAAATCATACAGCTTAGCTTCGTTACATGTGTTTTCCACTACACTATAAATGTATGGTTTTTCTGATGCCCATGGCATGGTCTTACGGTAGTTGGATGGAAACGGTGCCATGAATGGAATAGCTTTCATTCTTCCTTACTCACACATGAGTTGAATCTCTTCTATGGTAAGTTTATTTAATTGCTCCTCATCGTGGTAGAGTTTAACATGGTGTCCGTTAACAATAAAGCTTCCTCCATGTTTGTCATACAATTTAACATATCCGGATAGATAACCATGTTTGGCTATGAACAGTCCATACCACTTTGATATAAGCTTTGGATCTTTGAATTTGTATTTAGAGTTGTGCAGGAGAACTTTATCTTCGGCCTTAAATTCTTTTCTAACTCTAAGTTTTTTATCATGATAGGCTTTGGTTCGGGCTTTGTAGAGTTTGGAGTTCTCATATGCTTGAAGTCTTAATTCATCGAGCTCATGCAATTGTAGAATTTTTTTTTTCTCCTGCAACCTTAAGATCAGGATTGCAGCTTCGCAGGGCCCAGTAAGCACAATGTTTGATTTCAAACGGCAAATGGAATGTTTTTCCATAAAGGAGTCGGTATGGAGTGGTACCGATTGGAGTTTTGTAGACTGTACGAAATGCCCACAGAGCGTCATCTAATTTTCTCGACCAAACAGACGGATTGTCCTTAACTGTCTTTTCGAGGATTCTTTTTAAGGCTCTGTTGGTGTTTTCAACCTGGCCACTGGTTTGTGGATGATAAGCTGTGGCTATACGATGATGTACTCCATACTTTTTCAAGATTTTCTCCATTTGACGATTACAAAAGTGAGTTCCTCTGTCGCTAATTAAAGCTTTTGGAATTCCAAAACGAGAGAAAAGCTTTTTCAAGAAATTGACTACAACTCGTGCGTCGTTAGTGGGTAAAGCTTCGGCTTCTGCCCATTTGGACACGTAGTCAATTGCGACAAGAATGTATTCGAACTTATGGGATTTCAGAAAAGGTCCCATGAAATCAATTCCCCATATGTCGAAAATTTCACTAACTTGGATGTTGTTCAAAGGCATCTCGTCTCTTCGTGAAATGCTACCAGAACATTGGCAGGCGTCACAGTTTTGTACCAGAGTCTGTGCTTCTTTGAATATGGTTGGCCAATAGAATCCAACATCAAAAACTTTCTTTGCGGTAATCGATGGTCCATAATGTCCCCCAGTGGGTCCATGACGACATTCATCTAGAATTTTTTGAGTTTCTGAAGCGTGAACACATCTTCTGATCATGCCATCAGGGCATGATTTAAATAGATATGGTTTATCCCAGAAGTAGTGCTTAAGTTCTGAAAAGAACTTATAATGTTGAGCGTAGGTTAATCCTTTACTTAGAATTCCTCCAACTAGGTAGTTGGCAAAGTCGGCAAACCACGGGCTCTCTTTCTCATCGGTTTTGATACTCATGAAAAACTCATCAGGGAACTCGTCATTTATTTCCTCGTCCTTGAGTTCTTTGAGATTGGGTTTCTCAAGTCGCGATAAGTGATATGCTGCGACGTTTTATGCTCCCTTTTTATTTTTGATTTCGATATCGAATTCTTGAAGCAGTATAATCTAGCGTATAAGACGTGGTTTGGCATCTTGTTTTGAAAACAGATATTTTATTACAGCTTGATCCGTGAACACAGCTGTTTTTGAAAGAACAAGGTATGATCGAAACTTGTCGAATGCAAAAACTACGGCGAGTAACTCTTTTTCGGTCACCGTGTAGTTTTGTTGTGCGCTATTCAGAGTTTTTCTAGCGAAGTGGATAGGTCGAAAATGTTTTTCTTCGCGTTGGCCTAGCACGACTCCTATGGCAAAATCGCTTGCATCGCACATAAGTTCAAACGGTAGCGACCAATTAGGTGAAACCATAATAGGTGCGTTTGTTAACTTTTCTTTGAGAGTTTCGAATGCCTTATTTCACTCTTCATCGAAGTTAAAGACTGAGTCTTTTTTGAGAAGTTTCGTCATGGGTCGGGAGATTTTGGAAAAATCTTTTATGAATCGGAGGTAGAATCTGGCATGTCCTAAGAAACTTCTAACGGCTTTGATGTTAGTGGGTGTTGGTAACTTAGCTATCACGTTGATTTTTCCTTTATCGACCTCTAGTCCTTTACGGGATACTTTGTGTCCCAGCACAATTCCCTCAATCACCATGATGTGACACTTCTCCCAGTTTAGAACTAGGTATGCTTGTTTACATCGAATTAGCATCTGCTCTAGATTATTTAAGCATGAATTGAATGAATCTCCAAATATTAAGAAATCGTCCATGAAGACTTCCATAGAGGTTTCGAGCATATCCTGAAAAATTGCAATCATGCACCTTTGAAAAGTTGCTGGCGTGTTGTAAAGACCAAAAGGCATACGCTTATAGGCGTAGGTTCAATAAGGGCAAGTGAAAGTGGTCTTTTCCTAATCGGCTGGTTCGATGGGAATTTGAAAATATCTAGAAAATCCGTCGAGAAAACAAAAGAACTTGTTTCCGGCTAATCTTTCCAGCATTTGATCCATGAAGGGTAAAGGAAAATAATCCTTTCGGGTGGCTTCGTTCAACTTATGGTAGTCGATACAAACACGCCATCCTGTTACTGTTCGTGTTGGAACGAGTTCGTTGTCTTCATTTGTCACAACGGTCATTCCTCCTTTTTTTGGCACGCAATGCATCGGACTTACCCAAGGGCTATCTTCGATAGCATAGATGATACCCGCGTCTAGAATTTTGATAATATCTTTTTAACGAATTATTTCATGTTTGGGTTAAGTCGGCGTTGTCTCTGAATGATTGGTTTGACATCATCCTCAAAATTGATTTTGTGTTTGCAAAAGGAAGGGCTAATCCCTGGAATATCGGATGTTTTCCAAGCGAATGCTTCTTTATGGTTTTTGAGAACTGAAACAAGTCGTTCCTTTTCATTTGTTCGAGTAAAGCTGATATGACTACTGGGAGAAGAGAATTTTCCTCCAAAAAGGCATATTCCAGATGTTTTGGAAGAGGTTTCATCTCAAGATCGGTTGGTGGATCTTGGATAGATGTCCTGATTCTTAGTTCATCTTTTGGTGGTAACTCCTCAAAATCGTCTTTGACTTCATCCTCTTGAACATTCCCTGACATGAATTCATCGAATTCTTTGTCGAGTGGTGTTTCGCTTATCTTTTCTGATGTATTTAGGAATGGTTTAGAATCTTCGGGCAGAGCATCGAATTCATCCTCAGTTATTTCATCGATAACATCCATGCGAAAGCATGTGTCATCATTCACGTGAGAATGCTGCATAGCTTTATCAATGTGAAAGGTTGCTCTATCTTCTCCAATTCCTAAATTGAGTTCTTTGTTCTTAACTCTTATGATGGCATCAGCGGTATGCAAGAACGGTCTTCCTAAAATTAGAGGGACTTTATCATATTCCTCTATTTGCAGGATAACGAAATCTATAGGGAACACGAGTTTTCCAACTTGAACGAGCATATTCTCAGCAACTCCCAAAGGGTACTGATTAAAGCCGGATTACACCCTTTATATATATATATAAATAAATAAATAAATAAATATATATAATAAGGATCAAAATCCACAAAATCAATAAAACCGGAAGTAGTATATGATATTCCCGGGTCGTTTATCCCCAACGAAGAGTGAATTGGAAAGTCGAGAGTTGGATTGATATTTGATGATTGAATGGAAGAGATTTGAATTGGATTTCTAAATCTACAGGAAAAATAATGCAATCTATACTAGAAGTGAGAAAGGCACACACAATTATACTAAAAACGTAAACGGAAATCTAAAAACGACACTTAAAAACCCTAATTTCTAAGAAATTAACCTAAAATGATTTTTTCACTTTTAATAGGCTCTAATTAACTAAAAAGTAAGATTAAAGAAAACTAGAACGAAAACGGAGTTGATTTGAGCTTTAAAACACAAAAAACGTGAACGGGAACGAATCCCGTTCTTTAAAAAACGAAATTTTGCAAAAATAACCCTACGAAAGCAAAATTAATTTTCCTAAGTGCTAAACGATAAAATAAATTTTTGAAAAAAAGAATTATATTTTTTTGACTTTTTTATGATTTAAAAACAGTTTTAAAGAAATTAAATGTTTAAAAATAGCAAACAATTTTGGAAAAATGTGAAAAAATGCAGAAAAGTAGATTAAGGTGTGCTGGATCTAATAAAAATAAAAGATTTGAAAAATGCTTATTGAATAAGCAGAAATAAGCTGAAACGAGCTTATAGGCTAAAAGGGACAAAAACTACTTAAAAGATTAAAGAGTGCAGAAAATAATGGATGAGCTATTGAAGCAAAGTGGTTAGTGTGTGTGCAAGGTGTGTCGTGTGTGCAAAGGGGGAGGTCCAGGGTTCGACCCTTGGCCTCTCTCTTTTTATAAAACTTTTTTTTAAGAAACTTATAAAACACTCAAAAATAAGCAAGATTAAAAAGGACAACTTTTTATGAAACTGAAAAATAAGCTAGAAAATAAGCAACTAAAGCTGACAGATATGCTAATTTACACTAAGTCTAAAGAAGCTAAACTGAGGGCTTATCTAGGGGAAATAAGCTAAGGCAAGATAAAATAAGCAAAAAAAAAGATGGCTATCCTACCTAATAAGCAAGTGCAGACAAGAATGAGCCAATAAAAGCAGACAAATAAGTCTGACAGATGTGCATTTTACACTAAGGACTAAGAAGCTAAACAGTTAAGCTACTATTGGGCAAATAAGCACAAGGAAGGGAAAATTAAGCAAACACAAATGCTAAGCTACATCTAATAAGCAAGTATAACTAAAAATAAGAAAGAAATAATAAGCATAAAAGCAACAAAAGCAAATAAGGCAAAGACAACAAAGAGGCAAGGCAAAGACTGCAAATGGGGAGGCACTTAAAGCTTAAAAATAAGCCACTTAGAGGAACCTTATGGCTACTTGGCTTATAAGAGCTTAAAGTCTGGCTTCTAGGCTATAAGTATAAGCAAAGAAAATGGAGTTTGAAACAAAAAACAATCTAAGAAAAAGGTTAGTGAAAATGGCTGTCACAGTGAGTATGCTATTTTTTAGTTTTCCTAGAAAGAAAATATGCAAAAGCAGGTTGAACAATAAGCTAAATAAATAAGCTCTAATTTCAAATAATAGTTAAAACAGAATGAGACAACCCTAGTGAGCTGAGCACAAAATTCTAAGGTCTAAAAAACAAGTAAACAATCTGATAATAGGGATGAGAAATGGTCATCTTAGCTAAAAGACTAATAAAAAAAATTGACAACTTAAATGAAACAAAACACCTAAAAGTTTGCTAACTGCATTTGGACACATTAGAAAACACAAAAATACTCTAAAGATGGTTTAAAAAGAAATTAATCAATAAACACTTATGAAACTGTTTTGTCATAACAGTTCTAAGATCTTTTAAGAAAAACTTGAAAAAGCAATTGTTAAAAGAATTTAAAAACTTTTAAAAACAGATTAAAATCAACTTAAATATGATTGTTAAAGAAAGCAATGGTGACCCAAAGGTTTTTTTAACAAAACTTACCCACTTTTACATCTTGTGCCAAACACCCCTTTAAGATTGAAGTATCAAAATTTTAAACTGAAAGAGATCTTTACTGGAGATTTCTAAGACAATTAACATGTTAAACAAATAAGCATAAATAAGCAATCTTAAACAGAAAATAAGCACTAAAATAAGCACAAAAGAAATAAGCTGTTTGAGGCAAATAAAGGCAGTTTTGGCATAAAACTTAAACAAAAGATAAATAAGCAACATAAAAACACATATAAGCATAAAACACAGCAAATAAGCAACAAAAAACAATGATAAGCATAAAATAAGCAAAGGAATAGTAAAATGCAAAAACTAATGAAAAATAAGAAAACTTTACTATTACCCTGCCAACAGGGACATATATAAAAATGATCTACAAGCTCTAGCTTGGTCAAAAGACAAGACTAGTAGTCTATAAGTTCTTCCACAAGAATAGCTATCATCCAATATGCTGAGGTAATATGAATGTGGATTTTTTATTATTTATATAAATTTCCTTAAGTGTTAACATTTGACATAAAACAATTAATTAAAATTCTTAAATGAGAGCTTATAAGGGCTTGTGAAAAACTTTTGAACACAAATAAACTTAGACAGATTAAAAAAACTAACTTCAAATTTTCATTAACTTAAAAACATTACAAGATTTAAAAGAAAAGTACAATAAGCTAAGTTATACTAGGTTAAGCTACTAAATTTTTTTTACTTAACTACTTGCCAAATGGCTTACACATGAACCTATTATATAGAAAACGTCTCAGAGCTTGCCCTCTCTTTGATCTTTGTCTTCTTCTAGTTGTGTTTGTTTGCTGAGAGGCTCAGCTGGTGTGGCTTGTTATGAAGTAAATCAAAAGCCCATCTAAGCCCATTCCAATATAACTTAGAGCCCAATCTAATGAACATAACCCTTGATTCTTTGTAGCCAATGGAAAGTATATGGAATGCCAAGGTGATGAGGCCATGTGGGTGGGGAAGTGGTGTGATGTTTTTTGGAGGGATTGAACATTGTTTTGGAGTGGGAAAGGGACATAGGAGGTAGGAGGGTTCGGTGAAAGTTTGTTAAGGATAGCAGGGGTGATTTTTTTGGGATTGGGCAAATAAATGCCCCTTTTTATACATAATCTCAAATTCAGTCCTTGTGGTGTATAAGTTTTGATGGTTTGGCAGAATAGGTCCCTGAGAGTGTTAATTGTCATTGCAAATTTGGTCCTTGTGATATAACAGCCGTTTAAGTCGTTTGGGCTTTTTGTTTATCATTGGGCCGGTTTATGTTTTAAAGGAAATTGTGCTTTTTAAATATGATTTAGGCTTAAGTCTTCATGTAATGTACTAATGGGCTGACCTGGCCCATATAGAAGGTTCGGTGTGGCCCATTATTTATTCCCTACGGTGTCCCGGCTTCGTATTGACCCCTTTGACTTTTCCGGTTGACATTTGGACTTGACTTTGCTTTTCCACCGCTTTTCCATGCTTTTCCACGCTATTCCCATGCTTTTCCATTCCGTGCTCGGTTTGTCGTTTTTGGCTTTGTTTTTTGTCCTTTTATCGGATATCCGTTTCTGCTACAAATAAAGTGAAAACATAAAATAAAATGTATTTTTTTGGGTACGTTTTGTCATTTAATCCGGTTTTAATGGAAAGGGTATGTGTATTTAAACACATCCCAAATCCCCACTCTAAGACATTGTCCAGTGTTCCCTCACGCAATGCTATAATAAAGCACATAGAAACTAATACTTTTAAACCCCTAGACTAATAACCTCGAAAAAGTACTAATTTCTCGACTAATAACCTCGAAAAGTAGCTAAGTATTCATCAAGGGAAATAAAGAATATATAGCTTTAAAAAGCCCCGTTTTTACTATTTTTAAATATACACTTATTCCTACACATATTTTTGTATTTTTCCTTTTTAGCAACTAACTAACTTATTTGACTTCCGTTATTTTATAACTTTTAGGGATCATAGAACAAGATGCATTTCGATCCGAGAATGCCTCAAAAAGGATAAATTCATCGTCCCCGACTTTTCACTTGCTCCAAACTAAGCTTAAAATGAAATCATAGTTAAATATTAGTTAAGATGCTAACACTACTCATATTTACAACTTGTGAACTTTTCACTCCCGGCAATTATTATATATAGGTGAATGTGCCATTTTGAATTTCAACCATGGATCAACGTTTTACAAAATTCTATGTTTCACGTTCTAGCCGAGAATAATGAGTTTGAAGACGAGATCATCCCATGTAGCGACTTTCGTCTCGGTACATCCCAACCTTGCGGCTAAGTGACTAGGCTTTTGACACCCCACAAAGACCAGTATCGGGACTCACGGACCTTAGGTTTCAAAAACTCTTAGGTTTCTCGTATATACATAGCTTATTTAAAATACAATAGTTAAAGTTCAAAAGCATATTTAAATTTAGCAAAAAGAGATCTATTTATTAATTCACACTTAATATTAAACATTGATGCAATTGTAACCCTCGACTTTTTAGAATGCTGCAACATCGGTTGTGAGCCGGCAAGATACAGCAAACTTTTATCAGTCTCAGATTATTATTCTTACTATGGGCTTTCTTTAGAAGGTTGTAACATCGGTTGTGAGCCGGCAAGATACAGCAAACTTTTATCAGCCCACATTTTATATTTATTACTTATCATATTTTTTTTCATGATATAGGGAAGACTTCTTTTTGAAAAATTCAAGTATAAATTTGAACTAAGGCTAAAAATTTTGCTATATACTACATAAAAATTATTGATTTAAGTTTAATCTCCAAAAAATAGCACGTATATTAATCATGTTAGGAGATTATGGGAGAAAAAGACACAAATTTCATACATGAGCTCTTAAGATTTCCAAATAATCCTTGTTTAGCATCCCACTCATAATTAACACTATCATTTTTCGTTCTTCGCGAATATTCGCGAACGCTTAGCCTAAAAGTTAAGGAACAAGCTAGAGCTCAACACGCTCGATCGGGTCAAAATTTATTCTTATTCTACCCAGCAGAAAAGTTAAAATTGTGACAAAACACTTATTTTGTTTTTGAAAATTTTTAAACTTTTTCATTTTTTTTGAAATTTTGGTGGTAAAAAACGGGATTACGTGAAAACAACAGCTGCAGGCACAATCAAATCGAAGATCCCCCCATACTAGAATTAAACATTATCCTCAATGTTTTAAGATGGGTCTCTACGTAAATTCTAAGCCGTTTATTAAGTATGCTTAAAAATAAACGTTAGTCGATTAGATTAGGATATTGGATTTCCCAAAATGAAGCTGAGGATTTGAAGCTCTTATGATCGAAGGTCAAAAACCGTGAGCATGAGGGGCTTCAAAAATCCAGGACAATCCTGGACAATCACAAAAACACAAGCAAACGAGAAAAGAAAGAGGCAAGCCTCTCACAACAAAAACACTTATTCATTACTACATAATAGAACTACGGATAAGCATGGGTTGCCTCCCACGAAGCGCTTGTTTAGGGTCACTAAGCTTGACCCAATCCCCGTATTCATTTGTCCTTGGGGAAGGTTTGGAGATCCGGGACAACCAATTTTGGTATGTCCCCTCCAAAGTAGTGCTTAATTCGATGACCGTTCACCTTAAAGTTTGGCCCGGAGTTTTGAGATAACTCAACGGTGCCATATGGAAAAACATGGGCAATGGTGAATGGTCCGGACCAACGGGATTTCAGCTTGCCCGAGAAAATATTCAATCTAGAATTAAAGAGGAGGACTTGATCACCGACGTTAAAAACATGGTTTTTATATTGGCGTCATGGATCCTCTTAGTTTTTTCCTTGTAAATCAAAGAATTTTCATAGGCATGATCACGAAGTTCATTTAGTTCATTGATTTGAACTTTGCGGTGATCTCCCGCGGTCGAAAGGTCAAAGTTAGCATGCTTCAAGGCCCAGTAGGCTTTATGCTCGAGCTCGATCGGTAGATGACACGCCTTTCCGTACACGAGCTTGTAAGGAGTACACCCGATGGGTGTTTTGTAAGCTGTTTGGAAAGCCCAAAGAGCGTCATCTAATTTGTCCGACCAAGAGGCACAGTTCTCGCCTACTGTCCTTTCAAGAATTCGTTTCAAGCCACGATTGGATACCTCAACTTGCCCACTTGTTTGTAGGTGATACGCGATGGAGAGACGATGAGTGACTTCGTATTTAAGCAAGACCTTTGCAAACTGGTCATTGCAAAAATGGGTTCCGCGATCACTTATAATAGCACGAGGGGCACCGAATCGGGGGAAGAGAGATTTAAGAAATTTGCAAACAACTCGGGCGTCGTTGGTGGGGAGCGCTTTTGCTTCAACCCATTTTGACAAGTAGTCGACCGCCACGAGTATATATTTGTTCCCTCGTAAAGACGGGAATGGCCCCATGAATTCAATGCCCTAAACGTTAAAGATTTCACAAACTTGGATGGAATTTTGAGGCATCTCATCCCTTTGTGAAATTTTCCCCTGACGTTGGCACGAGTCGCAATTTTTAACCAACTCGTGTGCATCTTTGTAAATAGTAGGCCAAAAGAAACTGGCATTAAAGACCTTTTTAGCGGTGAGATTTACACCATGATGTCCCTCGGTGGGTCCATTGTGGCAAGCTTCGAGGATGTCGAGAGCTTCTTTGTCGTGCACACACCGTCGGATCACTTGATCCGCACATATTTTTAACAAGAAGGGGTCGTCCCAAAAGTAGTGTTTAACATCTTTGAAAAACTTGTTTTTCTGCTGGGACAACATTCCTCTAACAATGAAATTCCCCGCGTGGTAATTTGCATAATCGGCAAACCACGGGGTACTTGAGTCACCACGAAAAGTCACCATATGGAGTGTCTCGAGAGGAAACTTTTCATTTACTTCCTTTGGGTCGAGCACATTTTCATAAGGATTTTCTAATCGGGAAAGATGATCTGTCGCGAGGTTCTCGGCTCCTTTTCTGTCAATTACGTTGAAATCGAACTCTTGAAGTAGGAGAACCCACCGGAGCAATCTCGCCTTGTAATCGTTTTTAGCAAAGCGATATTTTAGGGCGGAGTGATCCGTATACACAATGCTTTTGTTCAAGATGAGGTAAGACCAGAATTTTTCGAAGGCATACACCACGGCTAACATTTCTTTCTCCGTTGTGGTGTAATGCGATTCCGCCTCATTCATTGTTTTGCTAGCATAGTGTATAGGCCTAAAGTGTTTTTCATAACGTTTCCCCAAGACCACACCTATGGCAAAGTAGCTTGCATCGCACATAAGCTCAAAGGGCAAGTCCCAGTCTGGGGCAATCAAGATTGGAGCTTTAGTAAGTTTTTTCTTTAATGTATTAAAAGCTTGAATACATTCATTTGAGAAGATGAACAGAGTATTTTTCTCAAGGAGATGAGTCATCGGTCAGGAAATTTTGGAAAAATCCTTAATGAATCGTCGGTAGAAACCGGCATGATAGAGAAAACTCCGAACACCCTTAACGGTGGTGGGATGAGGTAATATAGCAATCACATCGACTTTGGCTTTATCGACCTCAATCCCATTCATTGAAATCTTGTAGCCGAGGACGATTCCCTCCTTAACCATGAAATGACTTTTCTCCTAATTTAGACAAAGATTGGTGTCTTCGCACCTTTTGAGCATCTTGTCCAAACGAGAGAGGCAATTTTCAAATGAATTCCCAAAGACCGAAAAGTCGTCCATGAAGACTTCCATCGTTTTTTCGATCATATCATGAAAGATAGCCATCATACACCTTTGGAACGTGCCCGGTGCATTGCATAAGCCGAAAGGCATGCGACGATAGGCGAACGTTCCATAAGGACACGTGAATGTTGTCTTTTCTTGATCTTTAGGATCGATGGGAATTTGAAAGTAACCCGAGAAACCATCGAGAAAACAATAGTAATCGTTTCCCGCTAATCTCTCGAGCATTTGATCCATAAAGGGAAGTGGAAAATGGTCTTTACGGGTGGCTTCATTTAACTTACGGTAGTCAATGCACACACGCCACCCTGTAACCAATCGAGTCGGGATCAATTCATTTTCATCATTTGCGACAACGGTAAAACCACCCTTTTTCGGTACGCAATGTACGGGGCTTACCCAAGGACTATCCGAGATCGGGTAAATTAATCCGGCATCAAGAAGTTTTTCAACCTCCTTTTTGATGACATCGTGGATCTTTGGATTCACCCGTCTTTGGTGTTGGACCGCTGGTTTGTAGTCATCTTCCATAAGAATCTTGTGAGTACAAAATTCCGGGTTAATACCCTTTATGTCGGAGAGTTTCCAAGCGATGGCTCGCTTGCGTGACTTCAAAACCTTTATGAGAGCGGCTTTTTCCTCGACACTCAAGTCTTTAGCAATTATGACGGGCAACTTGTCGTCACCCTCCAAAAATGCGTATTCGAGATGAGGAGGTAAGTCCTTGAGTTCGACCTCGGGAGGTTCATCAATTGAAGATTTATCAGTTTTAGCTTCACAAACTTTAAGTTCTTTTTGAATTTCTGGCAAATAATTTCCTTGATTGGGAGGGGGTGATGAAGGATCACTATTAAGAAATGCTTCAAGAAGAAGAATATCCCCCTCTGAGTCATAGTAAGAGTTATCAACTTCCGGTGAAGTTGGATCATCTTCAAGAGAGAGGAAAGAATCGGCTTCCTCAAGAAGAAGAAAATCACTATCCCCGAAGGGACTGAGAGTCGGAGAAGAGGTAGAAACGATCGGGTCATAGTAAGGAGTGGGATTGCCACTTGCGATCACATTAGAGAAACCGAGAACTTCTTGAGAATACTCCTCACAAGCCATTTCAATGACGTCGATTCGGTTCGCCGTCATATCATCGTAATTAGAGGAGTACCTCGAAGTTTGATCAAGATTGAATGTTACAACTTCTTTTCCAACACAAAGTGTTAGTTCTCCTTCGTAAACATCAATTAAGGCACGTCCGGTCTTTAAGAAGGATCTCCCGAGAATTAGGGGAACTCGGGGATCGGCATCAAAGTCTACGACTACAAAGTCGGCCAGGAATTGGAACTTTCCTACTTTTACGTAGACATCTTCGGCGATACCGATTGGTTGAGAAATCGTTCGGTCCGTAAGTTCAAGAGTCATACAAGTAGGAGTGAGTTCCGGAAGAGAAAGTCTTTTCCACACGGATAATGGCATGAGATTTATGCTAGCGCCAAGATCGGCCAAGGCTAAGCACTCATTCATTCTGGGAAAATCACACGGTATGAGAAATTTGTAGGGGTCTCTAAGTTTTTCGGGTAACTTGTTGAGGATGACCGCCGAGCAATGCTCATTCCAAGGAGTTCTAGCCATTTTACTTAACTTTTCTTTATTTCCGATTAAGGCTTTAAGAGTCGAGGCAAATTTAGGCATAAGAATCAAAGCATCCGTTAAGCTAATTTTGAAACTCAAATCTTTAAAGATTTCGTAGAATTTCTCAATTTGATCGTTAGCTTTTTCACGACGCCTTTCATCATTACGCCTTGAAGGATACGGAATTGTTGGTTTCAAGTTAGGCACGGGAGCAACAACGGGCTCAGAATTTGGTACTTGAGGTTGAACTTGGACAACCGGAGGTTGGACGTCTTTGGTACTTCCGTTATTAGTAGGAGGCACCGTGTCCTTTGTCACCTCGGTTTCACGCTCCACTACTTTAGGAGAAGAAGTAGTAGGAATCGTGGGTCCTTGATACGCAACACCGCTTCAGGTAGTAATACCCTTCAAGTCTTCCTTCGGGTTAGTAACGGTGTTACTCGGGAGAGAACTCGTACCCGAAGATGAAGCGGTATTGGCATTTACGAATTTGGAAAGCATGTCCGTTAAATTGGTCATTTGATTTTGCAAGTTTTGATTTTGGTCTTGCATGTTTCTCATAACCGCATCATTGGCTTTGACGTAGCTTTCAAAATCGGTCTTTGTCACACCTTGTGTTTGAGGAGCCGGAGCTTGGTAAGGTGGAGCTTGGTAAGCCGGAGGTTGAATAATCTGGGGTCGATAAATTTGTCCTTGGTTAACCGGGGATTGGTAAGTTTATCCTTGATTGTAATTATCCCCCCGGTTTTGGTTGTAACGGTTTTGATTATTTCCTTGATTGTTTTGATTGTTTTGAACGGGCAAAAAACCGGGAGGTTAAATTTGATTAGCAATCGGGGCTCGGTAACCGGTATTTCCTTGGTTGTAGTTAGCTACGGCGACTTGAGAGACATACTCTTGAATATTATCACGATAAACGTTGCCATTGGTGGCGGGACAATTTCGGTAAGAATAAGCACCACCACAAGTAACACAACTTTCCTCGACCGCTTTCACAGGAGTGGGAGCTTGGGATTTCTTATCAAGAAGTAAAGCTTTCACCATATCTTTCAGTTCGGCAACATCGGGAGAAATACCGAGGGTAGAAGTGCTTGAACTCACTTTTGCAACAACTAGTTTGTTACGTAAATTATGAACTTTGGATTTGCTTTCAATGATTCTTAGGCAATCACGGGGTATTTTATCCAAAAAGTTACCACCCGCGGCGGAATTCAACGAATCTTGATCATTAGAGTTCAAGGCATTATAGAATGTATCGAGTTGATGCAACTCCGAAAATCCATGATGTGGACATGCCCAAAGAAGATCGTTGAATCGGTCCCATGCCTCATAGAACGTCTCATCAAATATTTGTTGAAATCTTGTGATTTCATTTCGAAGATTTGTTGTCTTGGAGGGAGGGAAAAGATTGTTGATAAAATTTCGAAACAAGATCATCCCATGTTAGAATCGATCAAGGGGGTTCTTTCTCAAGCCAAATCCGAGCGGCCCCCTCGAGGGAAAAAGGGAAAAGCATAAGCTTTACCGACGTACTCGGGATGTTCGGCAACTTCATCGTAGAAGTGATCTTGTTGAAATAACGGATGTGAGCATGAGGGTCTTCTTTGTCATGTCTGAAAAATTGTTTGTTTTGAACGAGGGTCAGCAAACTGTGCTTAAGCTCAAAGTTATCCGCGGTGATCTTGGGAACAACGATGGCATCCTCGTAACCCACGGTGGGTGCTTCGAGCAATTGATCCATAGTACGAGTATCATCCATCGTAACTACGGGAGGAGCTGGATTTTCAATTGGTTCTTCAAGATTAAATGGTTCAACAAAAACCGGTGGGGCTTGTTGTTGTTGATGGTTCAAATTACGGGATTGAGAACGAGTGCGCATGCACTAAAATATAAAAAGAAAATTTACACTAATTTTTTTTAATCAACAATGAATTCACAATTTATTTTAATAACGGACAACGAGGTAAGACAACTTAAACCTAATAATCAACAAGCTTCTCGGTAACTCTTCGAAAAGAAAAACGCACAAAGGAGCGGAGGAATAGGAAAGCGCGAAGCTATTAAAAACCTTTTTCCTTTAGGGTCGTAGTTCCTAGGAACAACCCGCCTTATACCCCTCTTTGAGTTTGTTTATCTTTCAAAGGTGAACCGTACCTCGCAAGTGACACAAAAGGTAAGTTTTTGATTCTTTGGTTCGGGAACTTATTGATGGATAATACTTCAGTTGAAAGTATTATATGTTGGTGTTCTTTTACCAACTTGATGATTTTTTTTATTATTGATTAAGACAATGTTTTTATGTTTTTGGTTTTTTTCTTGTTTTTATAAATATGCTAAAAAGAAAATGAAAAATATTTTTGTATTTTTATATTTTTAATAACAAAAATAACTTCACGGGGAAGGATCTTCAAAGCACAAATTGTCAAACTTCGAAACGACAAACGCTTACACCATTCCCCGGTAACGGCGCCAAAAATTGATTTAATTGAAACTAACCTTTAAAATATATAAATAAATATATAATACTTATAAATATATAATAAGGATAATTATCAAGAAAACCAATGAAACCGGAAGTAGTATATGATATTCCCAGGTCGTTTATCCCCAACGAAGAGTGAATTGGAAAGTCGAGAGTTGGATTGACATTTGATGATTGAATGGAAGAGATTTGTATTGGATTTCTAAATCTACGAAGAATTTAATTCAATCTACTCTAAAAATGAAAAAGGCACATAAAATTAAGCTAAAAACGATAATGGGAATCTAAAAATGTTGACTAAAAACCCTAAATTTTCAAAAATTAACCTAAAATGATTTTTTCACTTTTAATAGACTCTAATTGACTAAAAAGTAAGATTAAAGAAAACTAGAACGAAAACGGAGTTGATTTGAGCTTTAAAACACAAAAAATGTAAACGAGAACGAATCCCGCTCTTTAAAATGTGAAATTTTGCAAAAACAACCCTACGAGAGAAAATCTATTTTTCCTAGGTGCAATATGATAAAATAAAATTTTCTAAAAAAGAATTATATTTTTTTGATTTTTTTATAATTTATTATGAATTAAAAACGAATTTAACTAAAATTAAATATAAAAAATACTAAACGATTTATGAAAATTCTGAAAAAATTACAAAAAGTAGCTAGAAGAGTGAAGAATGCAAGAAAAATAAAATGGGTGAAACAGCTTATCAAATAAGCTGTTAAATAAGCCGAAAACAGCTTATGGGCTTGTTGGGCTATAAAGCCCTTATATAATTAATTGTGCAAAACACTACCGGATGAGCTATTGTAGCACACCGGTAGTGAGTATGTGTTATAAACGTTGGTCGATGGGGTTGAGGTCCCAAGTTCGAGCCCTGCTCACTTGGGGCTTCCCCTAATCCCAACGTTTTTGTTTTTCATTTTTTTTTACAACTTTTTAGATAAGCTGAAAATAAGCAACTTTAAAAAAGACAAAAATTTTATAACTAACAAATAAGCACGAAATAAGCTGAAAAAGCTTGACAGAAATGCTTAATTTACTCTAAGTAAAAAAAACTAATTGTTTGGCTTTCTTTTAAACAAATAAGCAAATGAAAATGGAAAATAAGCTAAAGCAAGCAATAAGCTATACCCAAAAAGCAAAAGAGATCAAAAATAAGCAATGACAATAAGCTGAATAGACAGAAAAGCTAGAAATGGTTAAAACACTTAAAATTTTACACTAAGAAGCAAATAAGCTCGAATAAGCTTGAGACAAAACCAAATAAGTTAGAACAGGCTTAGACTAACCTAATAAGCTAAAGTAACCATAAATAAGCTAATGCAATAAGCAAATAAGCTATAATAAGCAAAATGGCTATTGGCCAAAAACTGTCAATCAAAAAGCCAAAGAGGACTCTTTGGGCTTAATTTTTAAGCCCTTAGAGTGAATCTTTTGGCTCAAGGCTTATAAGAGCTTATAGAGTGGCTTATAGGGTATCTAAAAATGTAAAGAAGTTAAAGTTTGAAACAAATATAAGCATAGAAAATGGCTTGTGAAATTGGTTGTCTGCACCAGGGCAACTTTTTTGAAAAGACAAAGGGCATAAGCAGGCTTTGAAATAAGCTATAAAATAAGCTCAAAATTAAAAATAAAGTTAAAACAGATGGAGATTAGTCCCAAGAGAGCTTATGCTTAAAAACTTAAATGCTATAAACAATTTTAAGACACTAAAAATTAAAAAAATTAAAAATGGCAGATTTAGACTAAAAGCACACTTGAAGACAACTTTGACAGTTTTGATATGAAACTAGAAAACTAAAAGGACACTTTGCTTGTGCATTTGACACTTGAAATAACACAAAAACTAGACTCAAAAATAGGTTTTAAAGATTGACTGACAAGCCTTAATCCAAAGCTAGATAAAACTGTTTTGTCCTAACAGTTTTGAACTCTCTTTTTGAAAAAAAACTAGAAAATAACTTTCAAAACTTAAAAATAAAAATCTTAAAAACAGTTTGAGAACATCTTTTAACAATGCTGTGTCTAATGATGGTTTGTTAATTATGAGACCCAATATGTTTTATTACCCAATATGACCCCACTTAGAACCTTGTGCCAAACACCCCTTTTCAAATCTTAAAACCATTTTTAAGTTATTTCAAACTGATTTAAGCCAAGATAGTTAAAGACAGGTAAAAAGCCATGACAAATAAGTAATAAGCAGTAAGAAAAACAAGGGACTAAGCACAAAAATAAGCAAGAAGGAAATAAGCAGTTACAAGCTAATAAAGCAGTTTTAAAGAGAAAACTTAAACTAAAGGCATAAAAGCATTAAACAAGCATAAACAAACATAAGGAACATGAATAAGCATAAAACACAGCAAATAAGCAACAAAAAGCAATGATAAGCATGAAATAAGCAAAGGAATAGTAAAATGAAAAACTTAAAAATAAGAAAAATTACAATTTACCTTGCTCAAAACAACGGCTTTTTAAAAGATCTACAGCTCTAGCTCTGTATAAAAACATGCCTTGTAGGTTCTATAAGCTCTTGGAAATCTAGCTTATCATCCAAAAAGAAGCTGAGGTGATTTTTAGGGAAGATTCTTTTTGAGATTTTTGTAAAATTTACTCAAGTCCTTTTAATATTTAGATAAAAACAGATTACTTATGTGTATGTAATGAACTTTTATGGAGCGTATGAAGGCTTTTGGAAACATAGTCAAGATTTGAAAACAAAAGAGCTTAAAACAGATTTTTTAAGAAACCAACTTAAATTTCATTAAACTTTAAAACATTACAATATTAAAAATTTTACTATGAAAACTGATAAAATTAAAACTAGGTTAAAAAGACTACACAAAAAACTAACTGGCAAATGGCTACAAGAGGTCCTATATTTATACTACTCGTAGGAAGATTCTAGGAGGTCTCTTGGTGTGCTTCTTTAGAGAGAGGCTTCAGCTTGTTGCTTGTTTTGTGGTGAGTGAAATCATAAGCTCATCATAGCCATTGATTAGGAGTGTTGCCCAAGAAGATTCATCACGACCCTTGATGAATTTGTTGCTTTCCTTTGTCCAATGGTGTGGAGAGGGATTGCCAGCGTGTAAGCCAACTGTGTGGAGTAGTCCTGGTGTGAGGTGAGGGGTGAATAGTGCCAAAAGAGGTTTGGCGGGATGTTAGGACGTAAACTAGGTATTTGATTTCAGGGGAGAAGTTTGGGGAGTTGGCATAAGTAGCCCCTCATCTTATATATTCGCATTACATGTATGGTTTGTGGTGTATTAAAGGTTTTGAGACTAGGCAAGTTTGGTCCCTCTGGGTTATATATTGGTTTGCACATTAAGTCCTTTGGGTGTATAACTTTGAGGGTTTGGCAGTTTAAGCCCCTCAAGTTATAGTTGGGCTTTTAGTCTTTGTGTAAATAGCTTAATGGGCTGACCCAACCCATTAGATGGGTGTGGGTTGGCCCATTAAGTATTTCTTTGATGTCGGCCTCGGTTTTGTCTTTGACTTTCCGGAGTTGACTTTGACTTTTACTTTTTGACTTAATTTTGACTTCATCACGCTCTTTCCGTTCCCGTGCTCGTTTCTTGTTGTTTTGCCTTCAATTTTGTCCTTTTCTTGATTATCCGTTACCTGTACAATATAAGAGAAAACATACAAATACAATTTATTTTTGGTACGTTTTTGGTCATTTAAGTCCGGTTTTGATGGAAAACGGTATTTGTAATTAAGCACATACCAACCAGTCACAGTTTATTGCATCAGATTGATAATAAATCAAACAAGCATGGTCAAACAATGCCTTTCTCAGTTGGTGGTGTTTGGAATGATATTTGAAATGAAGGCAATGTCGTCCCCTGGTATAGAATTGTTTGGTATAGCCTGTGCATCCCTTGCCATGCGTTTATTTTATGGCTTGCTTTTGGGTAGTGGCTCAAAACGCAAGATAAAATGCGCATTTGGGATCACCAAACTAATACGTATGCGTTATGTAAAAGTCATCCGGATTCACATCCTTACTTTTTCTTTCAATGCTCTTATTATTCTAAACAAGTGTGAAACGAAATAAAAAAAATAGTTGGGAAACTGGTTTTTTCTGCCACAGATGATCACATATGGCAAGAGCGTAATCTGCGCAATTTTAACCATAGTTCAAGATCAATAGATAAGCCGGTTTGTAATATATATTATGTGGTGAGATTAAAGCTTATGAGCCTTTCTATAAATCACTCGAGTAATTTTGTGAAGGCCATGGCAATGTGGAAGATCCCAAAACTCGACAAACAAAAAGAATGATAAGTAATTCTAGTGTTTTATGGTCATATCTTGTTATATCAGATTCTAGGACAATGTGGTCGACTTGTGATGATGTCTGGTCATAGTTGAAGCTCAGAAACCTTGTGAAGCTTATAGGTTATGTCTTGTACATAAGTGCCAATTGGCTTAGTCATGATGTTCCGCAAATGTGACTACTATATCTTCTTTTTCTATTAAGTCTGTACTGAATTTCTCTTTATCAAAAAAAGAGTAACACCTAGCGAGTTTTGAAACTATATTCAAACACAAGTTTAGTACATAAGTCATGCCGAAATCATCATCTTGTAACAACCGAACATACGTATAACATGGATGTTTCAAGGGGTACACAAGTCAAACTAGGCCAAAACCCGGCCAAACCTGGTCAAACTAGGCCAAACCCGGTCAAACTAGGCCAAACCTAGCTAAACTACGCCAAACCCGGTCAAACTAGACCAAACCCAATCAAAACAAGGCCCAAACCCAGTTAAACTATGCAACCGGTTAAAACTACGCAAACCGCGGTCAAAACCCGTTAAATAGGCCAAACCCGGCGTTAAATCGCGCAAAAACCTGCTTAAACCGTATTAAACTAGGCCAACCCGTTTAAATACCGCCCAAACTAGGCCAACCCCGCGGAAAAACTCAGGTCTAAAACTCGGACCAACACCGGTCAATACTCGGTAAACCGGTAAGAACTAGGCCAAATCCCGTTAAACTACGCCAAACCCGGCCAAACTAGGTCAAACTCAGCAAAACTCGGTCAAACTAGGCCAAACCTGTTTAAACTACGCCAAACCTGGTCAAAACCCGACCAAACTCGGCAAAACCCGGTCAAACTAGGTAAAACCCGGTTAGGCCAAACCCGGTCAAACTAGGTCAAACCCGGTTAAACTACGCCAAACCTGGTCAAACTAGGCCAAATCCGGTTAAACTATGCCAAACCCGGTTTGGATTTCAAATCCAAGTACTCCCAGCCTAGGGTGATTACTCTCTACAAGGTATTTGTGTTAATGTCTCATTATCTCTAAGCATATTTCTATGGTCCTATGAACATGTGACACGTATAAATTAGAAATTCACATATAAATAATTAAAATCCGAGTAGTCCCAGCCTAGGCGGATTACTCTCTATAAGGTATCAAGTAGCGGCTAGCAAGTGTTACAAGTATAACTAAAACAATAACAGGTCAATCAGTACAATTCTTCACCTATAACCAAAACTAACATACATACATATACATATATAGATTATACAAGTAACATCCAAAGGATAAGTATATGATTGCACGAGTAACACAGATATAAATAACCTGTACAAGTAACATGAAAAGGATATATAAAGGAGAAAATTACTGTTTAGGGATAAGATCTTTTTCATGTTCCCCACTATGGTCACGTTTTGAAAATCTTCCTAATATGGTCACGCTCAACTTCTCAACTGCTCAACTTCACCCATTATTCGCCACGTGTCAATTTGCAAGTACAATTCATTTTAGGTTAGATGCAGGCATGACCCACTATTATGGCCCAAAATACTCAACCACTACTTTGTTTAATGTCTAAAATACCCTTATAACTTTTTTTCTTTCTCTTTCTTCCTTATCTTCTCATATCCAAAGCTTGGCATAATCACTATTAAACCTCAAAAATACACCCAGAACAAAATTGTTTGCAGTGTACCTTGATGATACCATAGTATGCTACAAGGTGTGTCTCACTAAACGGCATTCCTAATTTTGTTCCTTTGTGTTTATTTCTTATTGTTCAAGTTATTCATCATAGAAAAGTCATAAAGTCAGAGTTATACTTTGTTGACATGAACTAATATATATCTTTCATCATGTCAGTGTTTCCGACGCCAAGGGGAGTCCACATCAGTAACAGGTCGGGACTTCACTAATGATCCTATCTTCAAACATGGCTGGCTTATCACTATTAGGGATCAAAGGTTATATAAACCTCCTTCACCCTCACTCCTTGACTCGTCCTATATACATACATACATCAAAAGTTGTTGCATTCTTCTCCTTGTTTAAAAACAGCCGACTATATAAACCCTAGTTAGGGTTTAATCATTTTCGGTTCACCCTTTATACATTCTGTCATAATTCGGTTGATCCATTTAGGATTAATCGAATTGAGTTTTGATCCTAGGCTGTTCAAGCAGGTTCATACACTCGGTTTACTTGTTCCCAAGGCGTGGGAACTGTGAGATTCGACCTAGGGTTCTTGGATTTGATTTTTGGTTCTTCCTGATCATTTTCGGTTACAACCGAAATCGGTGAAACCCTTGTTCACCCAATCTGATTTTCGGTCCAGTAGCAGAGAGAGGCTTTGGTTCTTATTTTCAGTGGGTCTTGGTTTACAATTGTTGTTTGGGTACATGTGGAGTTTGGACTAGCATCCGGGCGTGCTTGTTTACGTGTTTGTGTGAGCACCCGTAGAGGTGACAATTTAGTCGCTAGTTTCAGATACTTGGTTACGTGATTATTGCTGGTGACTAAAAGGGTACGTCTCTATTTATTTTTCATGTCCCTTATTGTGTGTATATGTATGTTAATTGTTT
Organism: Tanacetum coccineum; assembly: GCA_026074375.1. NCBI lineage: Eukaryota > Viridiplantae > Streptophyta > Magnoliopsida > Asterales > Asteraceae > Tanacetum > Tanacetum coccineum. Next base: position 35,204 of record BQNB010019848.1, on the reverse strand, counting down.
ATACTAGACTAGATCTATCCGCTGCGTACTCATAAGAGTTAATTGGTTAACTTGATTGTTAAATTCCAATATTGACCATATTAGAGTATGGCAATAATATCTTTAGAAAACTATTCATAGTATAACAACAAGCTACAGTAACAACATTCTTCAAGCTAATGAACCAACTAACATCTGAATCTAAATAAATAAACTAATGACTTTTTTCATGGATAAGAAGGGAGAACAGCCCAATTGGAGTAAGATGAAGTGTGCATTGTAGCCCCGTCATAGTTAAGCATATAGTTACAGTCAGCATCCATAGCGGTGGTTGCACTTGCAAGAGGGTTGTTGGAACTGTGAATAGCCGCCATCGGTGTGCTTTCAACAGTCTCTTCACCAGACATGTCTGTGTACACTGGTGTAGATACGGCTTGTCTCTTGCTTCCGTGTTCTTTAAGGATGGTTCTCAAGGCTAGTACCTTAAACAAGGTCCAATAACAAAAACTTAAAAGTTAGAAAAGAATATTCTTAGTTAAAGGGCAAACGTTTAGTTAGTCTTTCATACATCAATATCTTTTTTTGGGTAACCATTGTTTCATAGATCAATACTATATGATATAACCTCAGTACTTATTTGCAAGCTTAAATTAAAAACATATATTTGGTGATTTATACGGAATGAGATCATGGCATGCGTACGTATATAGGCATACCTCGTCTTGAAGCTTTTGCTTCTCTCTAAAGACAGCATCAAACTCTTGTTTAAGTGTATCATACAAATGTTCGAGCTGCTTAGCCTTCCAACGAGCACGTCTGTTTTGGAACCAAACCGCAACTTGTCTTGGCTGCAGCCCTAGTTCATGTGCAAGCTTCATCTTTCTATCAGGGTCCAGTTTAATCTCCTCTTGGAAACTGTTTTCCAAAGCTTCTAATTGCTCACTACTTAACCTTTTCTTCTTATCCAGATTGTTGTCGTAATCAAGTTGGTTTATTTCCATCATTGGTAAAGATGCCTGCTGCATCATTTGATGTTTCATCTCTGCCCCTCCTATTACAAATTTTCCAAAAATTAGAAACACAAGAAAAAGAACACAAAAATAAACAAAAAATAAACACACAAACATTTCAAAGTGGTGAAACTATATGATTCCAAAACTCAAAGAGATTCATTTTGGTAAAATAATATTAACAGAACCATTTTGTACTAAAATAATCTTTTAATAGAACTAATTGGAATTTAACGAAACTGTACAAAAATAAGTAACGCGAGAAGATCTAGCTAGAATGAATTACCAGATGGGTATAGATAAGGGTCAGTGTTATAGTTATACAGAAAAGCAAAAGAATTTTGTGCTGGCCGAGGAATAAATGGTATAGGATTGCTGCTACTCCACTCCATTCTAAAAGTAACTTCTTGTTAATTCTCAATTTCTTCCTTTCACAAACAATAATATGCTTTAACCTAGCTAGCTAGCACATCTATCTAATGCATATGTATGATGGTTTAGGAAGTGTATGTTGTAGTGAATCAAATAAGTGTAATAAAGTTGTGTATTTATAAGAAAAGTAAAGGGTGCATACAATAGGTGAGACAAATAAACACTAGTACTGTTTGTGGTGTGAGAATAAATGAAAAGGGTAATAAAAAAAGGGGATTTGGAGGGTCACAATCTGGTCCCCAATGGGAGCTATGTTTCTTGAGCCTGCATGCATCAATATATGCCTTCACTTTTTATGTCTCCTCTTGCTCATATACTACAGTTCTGAGCTTTTATATCTTTGTCTCACTGAGATACAAACGTAAGAAAAGACGACGAGCCAAATCCAGGTGGCTTGGTAATTAATTAGATGCTGGCATCTAATGAGTACTCTCAAGTACGTACACTTACACCTCTCATGTTTAGAGATAGAGATAGTGATGTATAACGGATTAAAGCAACATTTTGGTATAGGGGATTACTCTTGTTTTTGGCAAAAAGGAACACAAATATTAAATTGACCATTAAACAACATACTCGGTATATGATGAAAGAAACAACACAAGATATAAACTTCGACACAAATGAAACAGATCGAGGAAATGAGGCAACATTTTCGTATAGAGGATTACTCTTATTAAACATTTTTAACAACTCAACCCTTACAATGGTATTTTAAGCTCTATTTTTTCTTTTCCTCATATGGAATCTCTAGTAATCATGCATAAGAAATTAGGTCGCGGGGTGCAAAAGAATTTTTTTTCTCAACGATAGAATATTACATAAGAAAACTTTAACAAAACGTATGGGCAGACACTAAATCATCAGGTGAATAAAAAATCTTACCTAATACTTATGTGTCACAACTTTTGGACCAAGTTTATTTTGAGAAAATCGAGAATTTTTATGAAAATTTACATAACGCGACAAATATCCATCAGGTTCCCGTGAACTCAAAACCCCTTAGTCCGCCCTAACGTATTAGAACTTTCGAATGAGCAACAAAATGAGGCATACTAACAACAGTTAAAAAGACTTTGCATACAAGTAATAAAATATTTTTATAATGATTTATTAGTTTTACTCAATAGTGTGATATTCTTGGGCTACAACTCAATCACTCATTAAAATATTATTTATCAACAATTTATCACAACTCGATCACTCATTAAAATATTATTTTTTTATGTTTTCATCTAACCAATGTATACAACCATTCTCAATTTGTTATCGTTAATCAATAACTAAACCTAACACATAATATTATTTTTTTTATTTAAAAAAATATGCATAATCATTCATGTTATGACATTTGGTAGATTGGATCAAAAAATGAAGGAAGCTAGTGATCACGTTGGTGACCAAGTAGTTGCAGTCTCTTTCTAAAATTTGTACAAACTTAATATTATATTATGTATTTATTTGATTTGTACTCAGTAACTTTCATCAATAAACATAGTTTTACAGTTCCACTTTCAAACCTACGTTCGCTTATTTATCTTGTGGAATGCCGCGTAGCTAAAGAAATTGGGTCGATTGTTCCAAGATAGAGAGGGATATCAGGGAGACACAAATCTCGAACTTAACTGATGCCATTAATTTGGTGGTCCAAGGTAAACCCCCTTCTAAATTCTTCATTCCTTTCGATGTTGTGGTTCAGACCACACTTCTGAGCTTATATGGAGATTTATAAACGACTTTGGTATTCGCGGACAAATTGAAAAACATAGAGTGAGCTCGTCTTCAGCGAGATCAAACTACTCTACTCGACACGGTTTTCGACTAAATATTGTAATTTTTGCAACTCTTGTTTCATCGCTAGCTACTTGCTACGTGTTTCTAATACAAAATTACAACTTACCGGTTAAAAAAAGAATTGCTAAAACATGGATAGCTACTTTGCTAGTTTTGTTTCTATTGGGCAACATAAACAAATCTGAAACGTTTCCTATTCATGTCATCTACTTTTTAGTGAATCTTTTAAAGACACAGTAAGGAAAGAATCTAGGAAGGAAGAAGCATGTGTAATAAGGCAGCAAACGGTATATCTACAAAAGAGATCGAGGCATTAAAAAGGAAGACAGTACATGGATGTGGGGGGCCCTTCATAATTATAAGGGTGAGTACGTTTGCGTGGTTTGCAGTATGGACAAGATGTTTCTGTAGCAGATAGAGTAAACAAGACACTCTTTCTCCTTGGTAAATCTAAATGTTATAAATAGCGTGAGGCGTGGCGTGACGACATAGTTAAGCCTTACGCATTTGCGAGCCATGACGTTTTTTAGGCGTGACTTAAGGCGGCACAAAATATGAAAATATTTATATATTTATATCATATTACAAATATATTGAGTTTACAAAAATGTCATACATAAGGAATAAAGTCAAAAACTATCTTTGCATGTAATCTTTCTCATTTCTATAAAAAAAAATACGATTTTTATCAAAATCGAATTCAAAAAAGCCTCCATGCATCACGTTTATCGCGTCTTATCACGTTTTTTCACTCCTCATCTCACGTCAAGCCTTAAGCCCAATCATTGGTCTATTGCGTGGCGTGAAGGTCACGCTTCGCGCCTTTGCGAGGCCTTTGCGCGCCTTTTAGAACCATGGTATTTATTTGATCGAGTGGTTGATTATTTAGTATCTCATGCACACGTTAGACTATGTTTATCAACAATCTATCACAACCCAATCTCTTATTAAAATATTATTTTGTTACTCCTCCACATATATAACCAATACACACAACCAATCTCAACTCTTTTATTATTTATCAACAACCCAACCTAACCAATAATAATATTTTTTTATATAAAATTATGACTTGTTTGTTAAATAATACAGTATAATTTCTTAAATAATCATTCACAAATCTCTAGATAATGTAACCTGATATCTTAACACGTATCCAAAGCAAATCCATCACTTCATTCTATTCTCTAATCTCCATCATATTCTACCTAAAAGAACGACAAAATATTAACAGCACTTCATAAAATCAAACCCAGTTATTTCTTTGCTTTTCTCTAATGACACTTACTGCTTTTGAAAGTAAATACATGAATATACATGTGGGTTAAATCAAACATGACGCTGAAAAATAATAAGGGGTTTGATTGGCCATTCCTAGTGTGACTAGGTTGGATATAAAATTTGAAAGTCACAAGATGAACTGATCGTGAGCATCTCTCTCTTCATTTTGTGTACTTTAATTATAATATTGGTTTATTTTGTCCTTTGTACCTCCAACCGGTTGGATATAAATCATCAATAAACATAGCCTTAGGAGATCATTTTTTGATGTTATGTAATTCTTTTTGTTGACTCTATTGTACTTTAAGTTTCTAGCGTCTTGCTAGACTCTTTTTATATATATTCCATCTTTGCCGTTCAAAAAAAAAGGAGACCATTAATATTTTTTGAACATAAGGAGACCATTAATTTTTTTTTGAACAACAAAAGATTTTATAAAACTAGCAAGATGCTAGAAAATTACAAGGGGTTACATAACCATTCGTTCCAATTAGAGACTAATCTACCTCTAAACTTTAACCAATTGAAAGAATACAAACGAACAAGATCATAAATATCACTTTTCCTACATTGTTGAGTGTTAAAAGTGACATCATTTCGATACCTCCATACGATCCAGAACATAGTGACAATGATAACAAAGAGGCGTTTCTTTTTCACTTGAGAACCCGCAATGTTGTCCACCCAAAAAGACCAATCAGAATATGAAGGAATATAAGTATCCGAGATGTTGCACCAACTTCGAATCTTACACCAAACCTGAGCACTAACTTCGCATGAGAAGAAAATGTGTTCAGCCGACTCCATATAGTTGTTGCGCATCGGGTAAAGAATAGACTCAATTTCAATGCCATACTTAGAGACACTGAGGCGATGAGGAAGACGGTCTAACTTGAATTTCCATAAGAAAATATTTACCTTTCTTGGAAGGCAAGGGGTCCATGTTGTTGGAGAAGCTAACGAAGGAGACCTTTTTTTTTGAACGGCGGATTTTATTGAAACAAAAAGACTAGCAAGAAGTTAAAAATTACAAAGTAACACGATGCGGGTTTTTAAGCCAATCTACACAACTAAAAGACTTTTTACATCTATGATTACACAAAATGAATCAATATAGCAATTTATATTCATAGTAGTACAGATCGATGCAAACAAAAAATTATTTAAATAGTTAATGAATCAATATAGCTATTTATTTTTTCATCAAAAAAAAAAATTCACCCTTTTTTCAAAAATAAAATATTTTGCAAACGCTAAATCGTTAAGCGAAAAAAAAATACATCATCGTGACGAGTATTTTTTTTCGTTCAGTAGACAGGCACTTCGATTTACTTTTAACCAACTTCTTTTTCAATTTTTTTCAGTTACATTTGAAAAAATCACATGTGATTTGTATGTTTAAAATCACAAGTGATTTCACAAATCACATGTGATTTGTATGTTTGAATCACATGTGATTTTACAAATCACATTCGATTTCATAAAATCACATTTGGTTTTCTAAAATCACATGTGATTTTAAAATACCAAATCGCATGTGGTTTTTTCATATGTAACTGAAAAAAGAAATCGAAAACAAAAGTTCGTCGAATGCATGTATAGAAGTGTTTCTCTATAAAAAGATGATTTAATTCTCGTCGTAATGGTAAGATTCTTTTCCCTTAACGGTTCACCGTTTGCAAGTTATGCTATTTTTATAAAAAAAGTGAAAAGTAGGTTTTTTCAAATTTTGATTAAAAAATGAATAGTTATGATTGGTTCATTTGGTTTGTAGATAATTAAGCATCTATATCGAACTTTTGTCTGACTTAGGAGCATTGAGAAAAAAAACTATCAAATGAAAAGTATTATACATCTTTATATATATTAGATGTATTTTAGCAGGTTATGTTAATTTATATATTTTTTGTCTTGTGCAGATAAAATGTTTTGCTACTAATATTTTGCATTGCTTTCATTTCAAAGTCATTTTCTAAACGAATTGAGATGCATCTAAATGAATAAAGATGCATTTAATTTAAGTCAATGCATCTTTTTATATATAATTATAGTTATTTCTTATACTTCTTGTTCTAAGTTTTCTTCTTTCTAGATCCTCACGCTGCATAGTATATACGAAATATACTATATAATAGTAAAAGAAAACATTTTCTCAAAGGAATTTCATGATTATTTATTCCAGACGAACCAAATTCTACAAATAAAAAGCTTAATTTTATTGAGTGGTTAGGGGTGAGCAGAAAAACCTAAAAAACCGAATAAACCGAAAATCGAAACCGAACCGAAAATAACCGAACCGAATTTGCTAAAACCGAACTGAACCGAACTACGAATTCGGTTCTTGGGTTGAATATGGGTTTGGCAGCCTGAACCGAAAACCGAATTTATATATATATACATATATATATACATATATATATATATATATATATATATATATATATATATTTATATATGAAAAAAGATAAATAAAATTGTATCCTGAAAATAAAAGTAAGCGGGATAGTTTAGACTTTCAATATACTTAAATAAATATTTTTTTTTCTAAATATCTATGATATTTATAGAGCATATTTTAACGAGCATTCAGTAGAGTGATAAATGAAAGGTGTTCACGGGGGGCCTGAACACACAGATACCGAGATGTCAAATTTGTGTTTTCGGTTCAATGTGAAATTGTTAAATACTGGGGGTGTGTGGCAATTAACTAAATGTTTTTTTATCGGAGGGTATGTTCTGGTAGGGGGTGAGGGGGGTTACTTAAAAAAATTTGTTAACATACGTATACCTTACTAAGACCGAACATAAACCGAGAATCAACCCGATGAAACGAGAGAACAGACTTACTAGGGGACATCCCTGGAAGGTGGTATATGAGTCTAGTAGTGAGGTTGACTCTAAGAGGAAAGGTATTAAGAGGTTATTAATCTGGTATTTTTAGGTTATCTTTTCGAAGCGTGAGTTTCGAGCTGTTAGGTGATCCTGAATGAGCAACTCAAGCAAGTGAAGTGAAGCTCTTGCGAGATTACAAAAAATAAGAGATAACAGGAAGTCGTCGTTGTATCTACCAAAGGCGTCCGACACTAAACATATATTGGGTTTGGCATCTATTTATACGACACCTAGATGTAAAAAATAAACTAATCAGTTGACAAAAAATGGACTGCCGATCTCGCGCGCGCGCGAGACAGGTTCAGTGAGTTCCGTAGCATATAAAGTCGTAGTATGGAGAGAGAGAGTGGGGGCTGTCTGAGGGGGGGAATTCTTAAAATATTAGTGGGGGGGGATAGGGGATGATTTTATGTTGTGATTTCATTTAAAGTGATTATAATAGGTGGGGGGTAGGGGAGGGGGGGGAGAGGTTATATTTGGGTATAGTTGAGGGGGGGGGAGAGGGGGGTAATTATGAGTTTGGGCCTTTTTTTTTTTTTTTGAACGGCGACTTTTATTAAGAAAAACTAGCAAGGAGCTAGAAATTACAAAGAAATAAGAGACGGGTTTTTATACCAATCGTCCCAGCTAAACAAAGTATTGCATCTATACCGACACCAGTAATAAGAACTACAAATAATCTCATCAAAAAACGTCTCCTTAGATTTGGGCTTGGCCTCGAACATCTTCTTATTACGAAAATTCCATAGAAGCCACCACATCACAAAATAAATACCTTGGAACATGCTTTTATTCTTCTTCGGCAGTTTTACATTATCGATCCAAGACCTCCATTCTCCGTAAGAGTTAATATCCATAAAAGGCACGTCCCACCACCGATTTATTAATTTAGAAATCTTCTTTGCCGTGTTACAAGCGAAGAACAAATGATCATTAGTTTCTCATTTATCAGCTTCAATTTGTTTTAGAGATAGATGATCGGCATATTTTAGAATAACTATGTGTTTGGTTCAAATAAAGAAATAAAAAAGTTAATACAAGAAATATATTAAAGAAAATAATGATTAAATAATTTAATTAAAAGTAAAAAGATATTCAAATGTGTTAGTTTATTAAAAAAATTAAAAGAAAATGAATGTAAAAGGAGTAGATAGTGGAAGTAAAAATCCTATCTATAGAAGGCTATACTAGTAATGAATTTTATTACTCACAGTTTCATAAAGCAATACTCTTTTTATTTTAAAATAATTGTTTTTTTTTACTTTTTAAAATATCTCTTTTGCAACTCTAATTTTTAATATTTTTATTTCTGTTAGATAATACTTGATTATAATTATACCAATGAAGATATATTTAAAAATGAATCAATTCATATATTTTGCATTGAATATATAACATAAAAAGATATATTTTAAATCAAAGTTGAAAAGAAAAAAAAAACAATTATTTTAAGACGAAGAAATCGAGTAGGTTATTTTCAATTTTACATAATGAATGATTATATCATGCATAACTAAGTAACTAACCACAACTTTTCACACTAATACCTTTTTTTCACCTCTAAAACACATAACCGAGCACTCCCTTAAAAAAATATAAATAGTATGGAAATGTTGACCGAGAACCCCCGCCACACGCACACCACTCATTATTGTGTTTAAGAAAACAAACATGTACTTTGATTTTTGAAATGAATCGAAAAAAAAACTTAAAGGTTCAGGCAATTAGCCAAACGCCCAAACAACATAGTTTAGGATTAGCAAGTATTAATCAATATGAAAAAGAATCAATTACTTAAGTGAGCCAGCAAATTTTTTTCCAATTTTATTTTTGTGCGAATGCTTGACTTCGTGACTCCGTAAATATTGTTGCCAAGTGTCATGTTTTTTCACGATTTTTTAGGTTTTTTTTCACGAATTGAGTGGCTTTTACTCGACAAAAGCAAAAACGCGAGCATTCGTGAAATCTATTTTTGGAATTTTTTCCTAAATGGTCTATTAGCTGGAAATTTTTTATCTCTACTTATTTCAGTCATTGGCCCTATAAAAATAATTGCTAAATTACAAAGTTGGTCCTTAAACATTGCCCTGTTTACCTGTTTGGTCCCCCATTTTAGAATTTAGCGAAGATAGTCACGAATGTGGCATTTTTTGATGTGTGCTTGGTCCTAAGGCAGTAACTATTGTGTTGGTAGAAATATTGCGATATTTAATCTATACATTCTCTTCATGTTTTGGTGATGACAAACATGTAACTTATAATATAACTGCTTCTTCCGAGTTTCAGTTTAATTTATGAAATGGGTTCGAAGCTGTTTTTTATCATGGATAAAAACATAAACGAAAGAATTGAACAGCATTTGTACTCAGGTTTCGAGGAGATAGATAGAGAGATAGATCGATTCACGAAAATGCTTTGCGCTCATCTCGCTCGCGACAATGAAAAGTTGTTACAATATATCAACCGACAAAACTCGATTGCATACTTGCTCAAGGCATGTTCCGAGATGGGGGACTCCTCAAACAATACTGAGTCAATCAGTGATTCAAACCCGTGTGTTACGAGTTTATCAACAGTTACAATCGAAACCTACCTAACTATTCCACATGTGTGTGTGTGTGCTCCAGTAACTCTCACATCACTCTCAAATCACTCTAATATAAATCAGACGCTCGCTCCATCCTCTACACTACACGCAAAAACTGAAAGAAAACAAAATGAACCAGAATGATCTCAAATCTTCTCACGCGCGCGCTCTCGACGCACGCCCGTTGTTTGTTGTTGGAGAGATTTGAGTTCCTGTCTGGTTTCATTTTTTGTTTTCTTTCAGTTTTGAGTGTAGTTGTAGGAGGATGGGAGAGAGATTTAGTTTAGTGTATTTGTTGTGGTTGTACTGGAGATGTTGGCTGTGGAATAGTATAGTTTCGATTTGTATATCTGTTGTAAACTCGGTAACACACGGGTTGAATCACTGAGTTGACTCAGTTGTTGAGAGTCATTCTCGGAACATGCCTTGAAGCAATTATGCATATCGAGTTTGTCGGTTGATTATTGTAACAACTTTTTCATTGTCGATCTTGTCCAAAGCATTTTCGGTATCGAGTTTGAGTTCTTTGAACTATGGGTACAAATCTGTTCATTTGCTTTCTTTTATGTTTTATCCATGATAAAAAACAGCTTCGGAACCCATTTTCAGAAATTAAATCTGAAACTCGGAAGAAGCAGTTATATTTCCGAGTTTGACTTCTGAGTCAACTATTGAGATTTACCAGTTCTGAATTTATGTTTAAGCACATTTTATAACCGAGTCTGATCGAGTTTGTTCTTACGATAAAACTATAAGCAGCCAAACTCGATAAACTCACACATATCGAAAGTTTAATAAGCTGTTAAGACTAATAAACTGCTGAAGTAAAGCTAGATAACCGAATAGACTGAATAGGCTCGAATAAGCTGTATAAACTGAATCTGAAATGAATTTGGACTAAATAAGCTCAAACAACATGCTGAACCGAATCATAACTCAAAATAAGCTGAAATAAGCTGAACCGAGCATAAAACATATTAGTGTGGTGATCCCAAATGCGCATTTTATCTTGCGTTTTGAGCTGCTACCCAAAAGCAAGCCATAAAATAAACGCATGACAAGGGATGCACAAGCTATACCAAACAATTCTATACCATAGGACGACATTTCCTTCATTTCAAATATCATTCCAAACACCACTAACTGAGAAAGGCATTGTTTGACCATGCTTGTTTGATTTATTATCAATCTGATGCAATAAACCGTGACTGGTCATCCATTCTTGAGGACACAACCATCTCCCGTCCTCTATAACTTCATTTACCGACATAGTTAGATTAAATCCGGCATCACGTATGTTACGCTTAGAAATAAGAGCACTGAGCGGGCCACTTGGATGCCACTTATCGAACCATGCAGAAGTTGTTTTCCTATTACCTAAGCGATCAGATTGGAACTTTTACATATAGATTTTGAAATTATATGTATGACATGTTTATAGGACCATACAATTACTCATAAGGGCCTAGAAATAACACAGTTTTACAAATACTTCAAACTGAGTTTTGACAAAGTTTGATTTTGTTTTTGACTGAATTTTAACCGAACTGAATTTTTGGGCCGATTCTACTCAACTCGCTTCATTGACTGACCTTGTAGCGAGTACTATCCTATTACTTGGACTTTTAGTCCAAGTTTTACGCTACTGGTTTCGACAAAAGTTGAAGAGTTACGTGTTTGATTGGAATTCGTGGTGAAAATATGCTTGACACGTGAAACTTATTATGAACATTAATGTAAACTGAAATACACTAAACTTGTATTGTTTGGAACCAACACGATTCTGGTTGTTAGAACAATAGAAAAAGCCTGGCTATTACCCACAAAAGATGGATTATAAGTGATCATTTTGTATGTCAATACGAATAGTTCATTATTCATGCTATGACACTACTAGTATAAGTGCGGTCCATTCAGAATGTGAAATTGACATACATGTTTCTAACTTTTTTACCTCTAAATGTTCTTTGTAAAGCAACAAGACGTTAGTTTTAAAGCAGTAGCAAGTATTTAGTTAGAATTGGGGTAGAATATGCACGTATTATGGATGTTAATGTAAACTGAAATGCACTCTTCTGTTACTTATAACTACCTCAATTCTGGCTGTTTGAAAGTGTGAGTTTACTAGGAACTAAGATAGATTATAGGTAAGGGGTGTTTGTCTTCGCTTATTTGATAGGGTTATGAGCTTACTGAAAATTTAATAAGCTTATTTTTTTGGGCTTATCAGCTTATACACTTGTGCTTATGAACTTTATAAACTTATAAGCTTAAATGGATGAGATTATAACCAAATATTTGTTGAAAATGCATTTGCTCATTTTTTGCTTTCATTTATTGGAAATTTCGATTCCTTATTTCTGCAGACACCAGCTCTCTCTTCTTCCAATGCTTGAGAATAAGAACTCACTAGAGTGGTTTGTAGGAAAAGTACAGAATAGATCTGTTTTAAGCACATTGAGGAGGTCTATGGTTATGGCTGTAAGCAAGTCAAGGTGAGATTTTGGTGCAGTTTGTTGGAATTTAACAATCAAGTTAACCAATTAACTCTTACGAGTACGCAGCGGATAGATCTAGTCTAGTATAAACAATTAACATACATATACACACAATAAGGGACATGAAAAATAAATAGAGACATACCCTTGTAGTCACGAGCAATAATCACGTAACCAAGTATATGAAACTAGCGACTAAATTGTCACCTCTACGGGTGCTCACACAAACACGTAAACAAGCACGCCCGTATGCTAGTCCAAACTCTACGTGTACCCAAACAACAATTGTAAACCAAGACCCACTGAAAACAAGAACCAAAGTCTCTCTCTGCTACTGGATCGAAAATCAGATTGGGTGAACAAGGGTTTCACTGATTTCGGTTGTAACAAAAAATGATCAGGAAGAACCAAAAATCAAATCCAAGAACCCTAGGTCGAATCTTACAGTTCCCATGCCTTGGGAACAAGTAATCTGAGTGTATGAACCTGCTTGAACAGCCTGAGATCAAAACTCAATTCGATTAATCCTAAATGGATCAACCTAATTATGACAGAATGTATAAAGGGTGAACCGAAAATGATTAAACCCTAACTAGGGTTTATATAGGTGGCTGTTTTTAAACAATGAGAAGAATGCAACAACTTTTGGTGTATGTATGTATATAGAACGAGTCAAGGAGTGAGGGTGAAGGAGGTTTATATAACCTTTGATCCCTAATAGTGATAAGCCAGCCATGCTTGAAGATAGGATCATTAGTGAAGTCCCGACCTGTTACTGATGTGGACTCCCCTTGGCGTCGGAAACACTGACATGATGAAAGATATATATTAGTTCATGTCAACAAAGTATAACTCTGACTTTATGACTTTTCTATGATGAATAACTTGAACAATAAGAAATAAACACAAAGGAACAAAATTAGGAATGTCGTTTAGTGAGACACATCTTGTAGCATACTATGGTATCATCAAGGTACACTGCAAATAATTTTGTTCCGGGTGTATTTTTGAGGTTTAATAGTGATTATGCCAAGCTTTGGATATAAGAAGATAAGGAAGAAAGAGAAAGAAAAAAAGTTATAAGGGTATTTTACATATTAAACAAAGTAGTGGTTGAGTATTATCGGCCACAATAGTGGGTCATGCCTGCATCTAACCTAAAATGAATTGTACTTGCAAATTGACATGTGGCGAATAATGGGTGAAGTTAAGCAGTTGAGAAGTTGAGCGTGACCATATTAGGAAGATTTTAAAAATGTGGACCCATTAGTGGGGAACATGAAAAAGATCTTGTCCCTAAACAGTAACTTTCTCTTTTATATATCCTTTTCATGTTACTTGTACAGGTTATTTATATCTGTGTTACTCGCGCAATCATATACTTATCCTTTGGATGTTACTTGTATAATCTATATATGTATATGTATGTATGTTAGTTTTGGTTATAGGTGAAGAATTGTATTGATTGACCTGTTATTGTTTTAGTTATACTTGTAACACTTGCTAGCCGCTACTTGATACCTTATAGAGAGTAATCCGCCTAGGCTGGGACTACTCGGATTTTAATTATTTATATGTGAATTTCTAATTTATACGTGTCACATGTTCATAGGACCATAGAAATATGCTTAGAGACAATGAGACATTAACACAGATACCTTGTAGAGAGTAATCACCCTAGGCTGGGAGTACTTGGATTTGAAATCCAAACCGGGTTTGGCATAGTTTAACCGGATTTGGCATAGTTTGACCAGGTTTGGCGTAGTTTAACTGGGTTTGACCTAGTTTGACCAGGTTTGGCCTGATCGGGTTTTGCCTAGTTTGACCGGGTTTTGCTGAGTTTGGTCGGGTTTTGACGTGGTTAGGCGTAGTTTAGTTAACGGGTTTGGCTAGTTTGGACCGATTAGTTTTGATGAGTTTGACCTAGTTTGGCCGGATTTTGACCGGGTTTGGCGTAGTTTAACGGGATTTGGCCTAGTTCGACCGGGTTTGGCCGAGTTTGACCGGGTTTGGCCTCGTTCGACCGAGTTTCGCGGGGTTTGGCCTAGTTTGGCGTAGTTTAACCGGGTTTGGCCTAGTTTGACCGGGTTTTAGCCGGGTTTGGCCTAGTTTGATCGGGTTTGGCGTAGTTTGACCGGGTTTGGCCGGGTTTTGGCCGGTTTGACCGGGTTTGGCCTAGTTTAGCCGGTTTTGACCGGGTTTGGCCTAGTTGGACCGGGTTTGGCCTAGTTTAACCGGGTTACCGTTTGTTTAGCCGGGTTTGGCCTAGTGTGACTGGTTTTTTGGCTAGTTTGACCGGGTTTGGCCGGGTTTTGGCCTAGTTTGACTTGTGTGCCCCTTGAAACAACCATGTTATACGTATGTTCGGTTGTTACAAGATGATGATTTCGGCAAGGTTTATGTACTAAACTTGTGTTTGAATATAGTTGCAAAACTCGCTAGGCGTTACTCTCTTTTTTTGATAAAGAGAAATTCGATACAGACTCAATAGAAAAAGAAGATATAGTTGTCACATTTACGGAAACGTTGCATATGAAAATCGTTGACTAAGCCTATTAGGCACTTATGCACAAGACTAACTACAAGGCTTTACATGGTTTTTGGCTGCAGCCTATGTTCCTCTGACACCATCACTAAATCGACAACATTGTCGTTTAGAATCTGATATAACAAGATATGACCATAAAACACTAGAATTACCTATCATTCTTTTTGTTTGTCAAGTTTTGGGATCTTCCACATTGCTATGGCCTTCACAGAATTACTCGAGTGATTTATAGAAAGGCTCATAAGCTTTAATCTCACCACTTCATATATATTACAAACCAACTTATCTACTGATCTTGAACCATGGTTAAAATTGTGTAGGTTGCGCTCTTGCCATTTGTGATCAACTATGGCAGAAAAAACCAGCTTCCTAAGTATCTTTTTATTTTGTTCCACACTTGTTTAGAATAATAAGAGCATTAAAAGAAAAAGTGGGGATGTAAATCCGTGTGACTTTTACATAACGCACACGTATTAGTGTGGGGATTCCCAAATGCGCATTTTATATTGCGTTTTGAGTGCTTACCCCAAAAGCAAGATAAATTAAAGCATGTGACAAGGGAATTGCACTAGCTATTACCAAACAATTCTATACCATCGGACAAACATTTCTTATTTCTAATATCATTCAAACACCATAATGAGAAAGGCATTGATTTGACCATGCTTGATTGAATTTATTATCAATCTGAATGCAATATGAAACTCGTGATGTGTCATCAGATTTTGATGACACAACCATCTCACGTTCCTCTATAACTTTTTACCGTCATCGTTAAGATTAAATCGGCATAGTATGTTACGCTCAGAAAATAAGAGCACTGAGCGGGCACTTTGGATGCCACTTATCGAAACAAGCAGAAGTTGTAGAAGTTGTTTTACTATTACGAAGCAGATTTCGGATTTGAACTTTTACATATAGATTTGAATATTTTAAGTATGACCTGTTTATAGGACCATACAGTTACTATAAGGGCCATAGGAAATAACACAGTTTTACTATATTCAAAACTGAGTTTTGACCAAAGTTTGATTTCCCGTTTTCTGTTGAATCTTTAAACCGAACTGTATTAAAAATAAATTTTTATGGGCCGATTCTATCAACTCGCTACATTGACTGGGGGGGGGGGAACCCCTATGTAGCGAGTACTATCTTATTTACTTGGACTTTTAGTCCAAGTTTTACGCTACTGGTTTCGACAAAAGTTGAATAGTTACGTGTTTTGGTTTGAGTGAATTCGTGGTGAAAATATGCTTGACACGTGAAACTTATTATGAACATTAATGTAAACTGAAATACACTAAACTTGTATTGTTTTGGAACAACAGATTTGGTTGTTTTAGAACAATCGAAATAAGCTGCTTTATTTACCCACAAAAGATGGATTATAAGTGATCATTTTGTATGTCAATACGAATAGTTCATTATTCATGCTATGACACTACTAGTATAAGTGCGGTCCATTCAGAATGTGAAATTGACATACATGTTTCTTACTTTTTTACCTCTAAATGTTCTTTGTAAAGCAACAAGACGTTAGTTTTAACGCTAAGTATGTACAGTTAGTAGAGTAGCAAGTTTTTAGTTGAATTGGGGTAGTAAAGAATGACGTAAATAAGGATGTTAATGTAAACTGAAATGCACTGAGCTTCTGTTACTTATAACTACCTCAATTATGGCTGTTTGAAAGTGTGAGTTTACTAGGAACTAAGATAGATTATAGGTAAGGGGGTGTTTGTCTTCGCTTATTTGATAGGGTTATGAGCTTACTGAAAATTTGATAAGCTCATTTTTTTGGGCTTATCAGCTTATACACTTGTGCTTATGAACTTTATAAACTTATAAGCTCAAGTGGATGAGCTTATAACTAAATATTTGTTGAAAATGCATTTGCTCATTTTTTGCTTTCATTTATTGGAAATTTCGATTCCTTATTTCTGCAGACACCATCTCTCTCTTCTTCCAATGCTTGAGAATAAGAACTCACTGGAGTGGTTTGAAGGAAAAGTACAGAATAGATCTGTTTTAAGCACATTAAGGAGGTCTTTGGTTATGGCTGCAAGCAAGTCAATGTGAGATTTTGGTGCAGTTTGTTGGAATTTAACAATCAAGTTAACCAATTAACTCTTACGAGTACGCAACGGATAGATATGTCATAGTATTAAACAATTAAACATACATATTACACACATAGGGACATGAAAAATAAATAGAGACATACCCTTGTAGTCACGAGCAATAATCACGTAACCAAGTATATGAAACTAGCGACTAAATTGTCACCTCTACGGGTGCTCACACAAACACGTAAACAAGCACGCCCGTATGCTAGTCCAAACTCTACGTGTACCCAAACAACAATTGTAAACCAAGACCCACTGAAAACAAGAACCAAAGTCTCTCTCTGCTACTGGATCGAAAATCAGATTGGGTGAACAAGGGTTTCACTGATTTCGGTTGTAACAAAAATGTTCAGAAGAACCAAAACATCCAAATCATAAGAATCCTAGGTAGAATCTTAACAGTGCCACGCCTTGGAAAGTCAAGTACTTGGTGTATGAACCTGCTTGAAAGCCTTGAGATCAAAAACTCCAATTCATTACTCTAAATTGGATCAACCTAATTATGAAGAATGTATAAAGGTATGGAGGGCTCGCAATGTAGAAGGATGAAGATGTTATGTTGTTTTTGAGGTTTGATGGTTGTCCTTTTGTGAACGAACAAAGGATTAACACCCTAACTAGGGTTTATATAGGGGCTGGTTTTTTTTTAAACAATGAGTAAGAATTGACAACGAACGTTTGGTGTATGTTTTATATAAGAAACGAGTCAAGGAGTGGGGTGAAGGAGGGTATATATAACTTTGTTCCTATAGTGATAAGCAGCCATGCTGGAAGATAGGTCAATTAGTGAAGTCCCGACCTGGTACTGATGTGGGGACTCCCCTTGGGTCGGAAAGGATCAAACACTGACACTGATGAAAGATATATATTAGTTAGGTCAACAAAGTTTTATCACTTGACTTTATGATTTTCTTATGATGAATAACTTGAACAATAAGAAATAAACACAAAGGAACAAAATTAGGAATGTCGTTTAGTGAGACACATCTTGTAGCATACTATGGTATCATCAAGGTACACTGCAAATAATTTTGTTCCGGGTGTATTTTTGAGGTTTAATAGTGATTATGCCAAGCTTTGGATATAAGCAATCTCAAGATATGGATAAGGAAGAAGAAAGAGAAAGAAAAAAAGTTATAAGGGTATTTTACATATTATTGCCTGAGGAATTGAGTGGGGTACATGACACGTTTCATGTGTCAAACCTAAAGAAATGTTTGGCGGAGGCTAGTTTGCATGTGCCATTAGGTGAGATTAAGGTTGACAAAACTCTTCGTTTTGTTGAGGAACCTGTGGAGATAATGGATCGTGAAGTTAAGAGTTTAAAGCGTAGTAAGATAGCGTTAGTAAAGGTTCGTTGGAATTCTAAGCGTGGTCCTGAGTTTACTTGGGAACGCGAGGATTATATGAAGTCTAAGTACCCTCAGTTGTTTGTTGATCGAGCTGATGAATCGGCTAGTTAAATCTCGGGACGAGATTTCCTAAAGGAGGGGATACTGTGACAACCATGGCTTGAGCAGGTTAGTCAAACCGTTAGTGTTGACTTAGGTGCCTGTTGCAATGTATGATTTATGTGATTTTATGTGTTTATGTGGGTTTATATGTGTTTTTGAGGTATTGGTAATCAATCTATTGAGTGTGATCATCTCAATGAGATTGGATTGGTGGTAAAATTGGTTAAGTTCATTTCGTTCACTTTTGAGTGACAAGGAAATGATTATTGAGATTCGAGCGTTTCTGTGTTAATTGTGTAAGTATTTTTACGTATATGTATTTTTGTGTTAGTAGTCTAAGATAGGTTTAGATTTTTAGTGGTAAGTTAAGAAAATGTAAAATTTCTATTTTAGGAAAGTTAGGTTGAAAATGAAAAGTTAAAAGTTATTTTTAAAAGTCTAGTGGATTTCGTTTAAGCAAAAAGGTATAGTCAAATTTGTTAAGGTTTTTATAAAAATTTAAGGAAATACAAGTAATTGTATAATTAATAAAAAAAGGGCCTATCCGGCCGAATAGTAGAAAAAAAAAGAAAAAAAGAGTTGTATTAGAAATCGAATTCTAAATAGGCTTTATCTAGGATCTCTTAGGAGGCTTATAAATACAAAACTAATCCCTAACCCTCCCCTCATTTGTTCGGCCGATTTTTACAAGAGAAGAAGAAGAGAAAATTTTAGGGTTCTTGGTTAAGGTATTTTCTAATCTTTGTTTAATTCTAGTTATTTAATTTTCAATTCTTGTAATCTAAGCTTGATGGATTAGGGTTTATAAATTAGGGCTTTGATTTTTCTGGAAGTTTATAATGTTATAATGATTGTTTGATCATTAGTTTAATTGGTTACGAGATTTGACCTTGCGTTAGGGTCTAGATTGCCCGAATTAGTTGTTTAATTCACTGCAGAATTTTAGGCAGTTTTGTAACGAGCATAACTCATTCATAAAAATTCAAATAAACAATTTACAACATACTAGAGATAACCTCAGAGAGTCTACTTTCCAGAAAAGTTGGCCTCGTGAGTTTTTATGGCCGGGAAGTAGGTCAAAGGGTCGTTACAAAATCAGTGTGTAAAACAGTGACGAATTTCAGTTTTGGTTTTGAATTTTCTAAAAATACTTAGACATCTAGCTAGAGGCTAAAAATCACGTGGAAGTTATTTTATATATTGTGTGTGACCCCTGAATTTTTTTTAAGTATGAAAGGAGGTCTAAAGTGGTCAGCTAGTGCCATTCTTTTAGGAGGTCAGATTCTAGACGAATTTTGGACACTTTGGATTAATGAATTTCTAAAGGGTATTTGTAAAAGGATAATAGATTTGGGAGATCTATGAGAGGTTTATAGGACATATTTGTAGCATGGTGAATTTTGGTTTGAATTGTGGAAGTGTTTAAGTGTTACATTTACGACGCGTAAGTGAGTATAAAATTCTGCTCAAAACCAGAAAATATAAAGTGTAGCAGTGAAGTGTAAATGTCATATGTAGGAGTTGGAAAAGGTTAAAATCAAGTATATAATTATGGTAGATAACTTAGATATCCATCATAGTTGAGGTTACATCATATTTGGTTGAATGTCTAATTGATGGTAGCTTATTGTGTGCTTAATTGTTTAGATTATCCGTGAAGTGTTTGTGAAGCTTTTGTTGGATTCTTTTGGGAAGCTAAGCATCAAGTGAGTTTCATAGTCCCACTTTTAATGTTTTACATTGGTATAGAAATGATGCAAAGATGTTTTGAATGTGTTTAATCGTTGCGATTATTTGGTTTTACTTGAGGCATAAACGTTTATGTTGTTATTATAGGTGATATGCTTAATGTTGTTGTGATTGCTGTGTGATTCCGGTTAGGGGGTAGTGCTTCTACCTATTCCAAATCTAATTGGAGGATTGAAATAAGATCCCATTTCTGTGTGATTTCAGTTGGAGGGTAGTGACTCTACTCATTCCAAATCTAACTGGAGGGTTGAAATAATACTCCATACTGTGATTCCGATCGGAGGGTAATGGATTACCCCAAGCTTTGTTATGTGGATCATGGGCATGTTCCGTCCCGTTGTGATTGATTGTGAGTTGTATGATAGCCAATGTGATAGCTAGCTTAAATTGTTCTGCCATGATATGTTATGTTAATCGCAGCAAATTGTTTTGTTTTTTTTGGATTGATTTGTGTGTCTTAAACTTATGACTCTCACCAACCATTGTGTTGACGTTTTTAAGCATCATTTTCAGGTGAGGTTCATGAGGATATTAAAGCTAAGAGAAGTGGCTAGAATGACCGCCTGGATTACATTGGAGTTCGCTCTTGAGTTTATTTATATTTTCTGTTTGAATTAATGCGTTAGCATGAATTGTTTGGATTATGTTTTTGCATGTCATTTATTGACGAGACATCTTTCTCATTAATAAAGACATCATTAGATTTTGGGTATTGTTATGACACTTTGTGTCTTTGCTTTACTTTAGTTTTAATTTTAGTATTCTCTATATAGACACCATGTGTTGTGATGATATCCATTCTTGTTTATGCCTCGCGTTTCCGCCTTGGCGGGGTGTGACAGATTGGTATCAGAGCCAGGTTATAGAGAACTAGGTGGTTGAGCCTAGACTATAGCTTAAGGGTCCCTCATATAGTTGCATTTTAGGGCATAAGTGTTTGTGTACGTATATATCGTATGTTCCCGCTACCTAAAAGCTTTAAAATTCTTTCTATTTTGAATTACTACTATATAATATGAAATATATACTTTTTTATGGGGATCTAATAGTATATACCCCTTTGTTGTTGTTTTAGTCATGTCTTCCCCTACCCCTAAGAGATATCGTTGGAAGATTTGTTTACCTCACTTGACCCGCAGAGTTGGGTGGCTTTTGAGAGAGAAAAGTCAAACCCAAGCGAGGCCCAACATAAGTTTATTTCGTTTTCTACCTTGATGCGTTGCTATAATCAAGGATTGCTTTTATATTGTGGGTCATGATGTGACTTCTGTTTTGTTTGGTCAATTGGGATTTTATGGTTCGTTAGATAGATTATCATGTTTGAGTTATATTTAGATTATTATTAAGTGCTATGTGGTAGATGTGTGTTATCATTGAGATGTGTGGTCTTGGAAGTAAGTACACGTATGAAAAAGGTGCAATTATAATTATGGTCGCGAACATAATTATAAAGGCAACACACACGTGGACTTGTGACTTTGATTGCATTGATCATTGTGGCTTGTATGTATTATGTAAGGATGTAAGTCTGGATAGTTGTGTAGATGGTAGTGTAGATGTGATGTGAGATCCTGTTGAGGATGGTTGTGTGGTTAGAGAATTCCTCTTAACCGATTGGGCGATTATATTAGGTTGGGTTGCGTAGATGGTAAGGTTCCCTTTCATCTATCGTTTGCGGATACATCAGATACCTGTTGGTATTGTCGTTGCGATTCTTAAGTTGGTTCGTTAGCTTGTTGTTCGTTGAGATATCCAACGCTCGTTTTGGTATTCTAGGGTGTTATCATAGAACTGGTAATTCATGTTCTCCGTTTGGCGTTTTGATTGTTTTCCTTTGTCTGAAGGTGACGATACTTTTTGGTTTGGCTCTAAGACAGTTGGTATGGATGAGTCCTTATGGTTTGTTTAGTTTGGAAGAGTTCTTGTCGTGTTCGTTTTCAAGTAAATTAATATTCTGGTATTGGAATTCTTAAGGTATTTTGGGAGTCTATTTTTCTATCATGATGTTTTTTTTGTGAGTCATAAATTCCATTTGAAAGTAAGTTTGTTGTAAAACCCACATGAAAATACCATGAAATTTGAAATTTTTAACAAATTAAGAGAAACGACAAGAAAACTTATGAATT
>BQNB010019848.1:0-11950 GCA_026074375.1 Tanacetum coccineum | reverse complement strand
AATAATTAATTTGATATATAAGACATATTAAAAGTGTATAAAAGATATATATGCAATTATGAAGGTTAAAAAAGGATACATATGTAATTACAAAAGTTTATTAAGGATATATATGCAGTTAGTAGCTTAAGTTGGATATATATGCAATTTTTTGGCTTTTGAAAGAATATATATGCAATTATGAATTTAAGTTGGATATATATGCAATTTTAAGCTTTTACAGGGATATATATGCAATTCCCTTTTTATTTATATTTTTTTAGCATATTCATTAACTATGAATAAAAGAATAATTGCTATATGAATTCATGAATGTTTTAAACTAATGAACCACAAACAAATAATATAAGAATGAATAATTTTAAATTTAAAACACTTAAAATTGAACTAATAAATTAAGTGTCTAATTTAGCATAACAAATAAGGTTATAGAATAAAATTATGAAACCAAACTCTCAATTTACAATAAAATTATTTTGGTTTCGACATAGAACTCATTCTCACTAATGATTCATAACCTTCTAAATAGCAAGTCATTATAATCCTTGTTATTCACTTAATACATGCTTTTAACATTTGTGAAAAATCTCTTCAAAAAACTTTTGTACATAAAACATTTTCTAAGACATTGTTTCATTATAGAAATATTTTAAGATCATTAGATGTGTCTTTACTTAATTAGTCTAAACATATAGAGAAACTTTGATTATCTTACTAAAGTTTTCTCGTTATTAAACAATTAAATAAGTTGGTTATCATAATGTAAGCTATACAAAATAAAGATCTCATCTTTATTGACAGTAGTAATCATAATTGTTTATTTAATATTTCTCCTTTTACTTATTAATATAGTTGATGTAAAAAAAATGTCAACAAACTTAATAAGAAAAAATGTCATAATGAAATACATAAGAGATTACCTTATCCATTTAAGTTCGGGATCATATAAAAGCTTATAAACACCATAAAAATGTAAACCTTAATGATGAGAAAATTATTTAAAAGTGTACTTTCACGTGTTATTATCAAGTTTATAAAATTAAACTTTATCATATAAACATGCAATCCGATCTTTCTATAATCCTCATTGATGTGTCATTTCATCAACTATAGGAGGTATGAGAAGATCGTATCATAATGCATGTTGAAATTCTTTATGACCATAGTAAACATTAGTTTACCATTTTAAACATGTTTTAAATATTTAGTGGTTACAAGAACTTATAAATGGTTATCTAAGCAAATAAGTTGTACTTATGTACATAAGTAACTATTCAAAATGAGAACTATATCAAATTATTAACATAAAAGTATAACTAATCATAAGGCAAATGTTAGTTATTGGAATCTAACCACACCATAAATTTAGATTCACAAAAGAAGTTTGATTGAATTGTTAACTTCTCGGTGGTTCCATTAATAACCCATTAATAACTTCTACATTTAATTATGCAAAATCAATCAACAAAATACATCACCTTTGGGCAGAAATATTTGCTAACTAATTATTTAATTTACATATATCAAATTATAAACATTAAAGTATAACTACCCATATGGCAAATGTTAGTTATTGAAATATAACCACATCATAAAATTAGATTCACAAAAGAAGTTTGATGGAATTGTTAACTTCTTGTTGGTTCCATTAACAACCCATTAATAACTTCTATATTTAAGTATGCAAAATCAATCAACAAAATACATCACCTTTGGGCATAAATATTTGCTAACTAATTATTTAATTTGCCAAAATACCATTTGGCGGTCAAAAATTATAATTATCCATTTGGCTAACCCACAATCTCGAGCACACCAACATGTAACTTAATATCACTATAATTCACATAATTTTTTTGATTAAGTGCTTTTCTTTGGGCCAACACTAACTTCGACAATTAGGTAGTCATAAGTATGACCATTCATTCACTTAACTGTTTTAACCAATAGCCTTTCTTTGGGCATGACAACTAGTTTTAACAATCAAGTATTCACAAGACATGTTAAAATATATTACAAACATGTCAAATAATGCCCTTTACTAATTAAATCATTATGAAAGAAAAACACTGTAAAACTCATTGTTCAAAACTTATAAATAAGTTAGCAGTCATGTAATGTTTCTTTCTAAAACATACTGTAGAATACTTTCGATTAAATTGTCCACAAATTATGACAAGATTGAGATTCTTTGTGTTGAACCAAACGCGATGGTCAAATATATTACATCCATAAGAAAACTTAGGCCAATGCATAAAATTTAATATTGGCTTAAAGTGTAACAAAATAAGTGTCATATCTCTTAATAAAAGAAAACACTCTCAAGTTATTTGTTTAAAGCTTATAAACAAGTTAGAGATACTTTGAGAGTTTTCAATATCTCTACATTATGATTAAATCTAAGTTCATACGAAACAAACAAAATTCGGTATCGACATTAAAGTGAGACAATAATTAGTGTCACAACACTTATAACTGTTTATATAAGAAATGGCAGAATACTAGAACTTAATCATCATGTCATGTATTATATAAAATTATTTTAGATTTTATTCAACATTATTTAAATCAGAATAATCATGCCATGTATTATATAAAAGTTTACACGTTTATCTAATCTTATTTCTCCACAGTTAAAAAGAAAAACATTAACTCTTTTTAGTCAAGATTTAAGAAAAGAATACAAGCAATGACGTTTGATTTCTCATTTATAGAGTTCGTAAATGATGTCCATAATATCATAAATGATGTCCATAATATACATAAATCATTAATACTAACATCGTTACATATTATGATTGATAAACCATGCTCGGATGCCACATGTTGATTATTTATCCCAAAAAACATATAATCATATTGATTAATATCCCAAGACACATATAATCATAATATGAACGATTAAATAACATTAAGCATAACATTAAAACTTACTCGATACGAGAGATGATATCACCATGAACAAAGAGCACGGGTAGGATGGAGATCTTCTACTTAATCCTCTCTTCTTAGTGATAGATGGTAATGTTTGTGTGTATTTTTATGAGGTGAATAATCCTCTATTTATAAAAGAGGTCAAACAGGGATCAACTCCTAATTTAGGTAGGATTATAGTAATTATTACCATAATTCATTACCTAGACATTATCTCTTAAGGAAATTGAATATCCCATCAAGAAACAATATCCTACGGAGTCTCATTATGGTAACTAAATACTCCCTCCATCCCATATTAAATGTTCACTATTGACTTTTGCAGTCTTTCTTCTTCAACTTTGACCTTAAATATATTTGTTTGTGTTATGTGATACTTGATGAAAGTTATACCAATGAAAAATGCATTTAAAACTCAATCTATTCATATATATTGCTTCAAGTATTACATAACACAAACAAAAATATTTAAGGTCAAAGTTGAAAAAGAAAGACTTTAAAAAGTCAAAGTGGACACTTAATATGGGACGGAGGAAGTATTATTTAATTACTCTTAATATTACCGATATAAATCAACAATATATAATGTTCAAATATACTAAATGCATTAAATAGGTTATGCCACAATTATAGAGAAATACCCAATATAAAAATAGGATATTCGATAACATAGAAAATGTAACATCTCGTATTTTATGGTCAATATTAAATCTCGACTTCGTTCCTATTTTTGCTTTGAATAAAAATATTGTGTTTTACTTGTTAGTCGATTTGGTGAAAATCGTTAATTTTAGTTATTTGCGAATTGTGCTTTGGATATTTATCCGTTTTAGCGTTTGAGAAATTGATAATTTCATATTTTAGCTTCGAAAGTTTATTTTTCTTATTTTAATATTTCCCGACTTTTCCCGCGTAATTGCCGAAAATCACGTCAAAAATGATATTTTTGCAAGTTTAGCATTTAAACTACATATTTTGGGCCTAACTAATAATAAAAATTGATAAATAAAAAATTATCCAAACACCCTCCTTAATTTTAGTCTCCATCAAAACTAAAAACCAAACACACCTTAATTGTTTTAAGCTCCTACAAAATTAAAAGCCAAACACCCTCTTATTTTAATCCCACCTAAAATTATACTTTACCTTTTATACCCACACAAGTTGTTAACAAAAAAAAAATATAAATATGGGTAATAAGGCATAAGGTTCGGAATTAAAAAAAGGGAAACACATATCACATAGTAAATATCGACCCATTTAATTTTTCCCTCTTCTCTCCCTTCCCTGCTGTATCTTACAACACACACAAACAAGAACCATAAGGGTTCTTGTTCTTTCATTTTCTTTAATTCCATGTATGCAAGGTTGAATTCAAGGTGATTTAATGTGTTTCCAGGGGTTTAATTCGTTCAATTTCAAGGTTTATTCAAGATTCAAGAGTTAAGGTTTTATAATTAAATTACGGATTTTGCAAGACTTGATTGGGGTTTGGTTCAAGAAAGTAGGTTTTGATATTTAGAAGGTCTTAAAGCAAGGTTGTGTTATTTGGGTTGTTTATTTGGTCCGGAAACTTACAAGAAGGAGGGTTTATTTGAGTTTTGATTTCTTGCTTTAAACATCTTCTAGTAAGTTTCACTCTTGATTTATGATTTTTATTTTGATTTTGGTCAATGCATTTTGATGTTTGATTCTGAAAATTCATGATCTTTTGTGTTAATTAATGTGTTAATTAATCATGTATGGCATTGTTTAGAGTTTTGTGGTGATTGGATTGAGGTTTGGATGGAATTTGGATGAGTTCTTTGGTATGGAATTAGACCAGTAGGTTGTGGCTTTATTTACGAATGTATTCTGGTCTTACTAGACCTTGGAGTTTTGATATATTGATAGGCATATCTCTTAAGTACATGTGCCTAATTGGATGGAATTTTATCTCTTCCCGATGAGTGAGATACGGCCGTTTTACCAAAACGTGTCGAATCAGACCTAGTCGTAGAAAATGGGGCATAAATCGAGGTTTTTGTGCAAACCTTTTGTAAAATAATCATGTTCTCAGTATAGGACCCTTAGTAGGATCACATCCAAGTGGTTTCACTTAATAGGGACTCATAGATTTCAAAGTGCGTCCGTTTCCGTAAGCCACAAAATGTGTCACTTTTTAATTGGGACTGTTTTGAAATGTTGGATATATTTGAGTGTATAGGAAATTTTTTGGCTTGGGAAGTTCTGGGAAATTCAATGGTGACCTATTTATGTGTCTTAAGTATGTATGGCGGTTTGGTTGGAGCGTTAACTAATTCGGAAGGTTGAGTTATGGTCATTTCTAAAACAGGTCATTTTGCGCAACCTGAATTTGAAACCTTTATAAGTCAGAAATTTTGTATAATAGCACCCACAGTTGAAAGCTCAAGATTCTAGGTATTGATTCAAATTAAATTTGGCCTCGCATTTCGTCCTCATTGGTTATGCGGTTTAGGAGATATGCTAAAAATGGTAAAGACGTAAATTTCAAAAAATGACATGCACTTGTAGTGAAGGGTAAAATAGTAATTTTACTTAGGTTCTGGAACTTTCTGGGCAGCGAGGATCACATTTCTGGAAAATAGACTCGTAATGCAACTTGTACGCAAAAACCACATGTTTATATCTATTATGGATTTTAAATGACACGCTTTCAAAGAGGGATAAAATTTCAGAATCTTGTAAATAAAAGATTTAGTTAGACGTAAAATTAAGGTGAACACTTGCAGGAAAAATTGGTTAAGACATAAACTTGAGACACGTCTTGGAAACGATATTAGTTCAGATTTGGACTTGTGATTTGAGTGATTTTGACCCATAAAAGTTAGGATGCAATGCCATACTTGTTTCGCCAAATAAAAATGTTTTATCCAATTTTCCTTTCTTTTTTATTTCCATTTGTGTGAGTATTGGTTGGTTATTTTTCTAAGTCGCGCCTTTTTATTATAGGTTGCACTTAGGGTGTCCGATTACTTAAGCTTCTATCCTTTTTATTTTGCCGAATCGCTTAAAGGTTAGTTCATAGCCCTACCTTTTCTCTTTTAATGGTTTTCATAAATTGTTTTCGGGGTGAGAATACATGCTCGTTTTACCAGGTAAACTCATTGATTTCTACCACATAAGCGTTACATGATTACTTTTACTAAAGCTTTTACTTGCTTACTGTATGACTTCTAAAACATGTGTGATACATGGTTGTTTTCTTATGAACTTATTAAAGTTTGATTTGCTTACTACATGATTTGAGAACATTGAATACCTATATTTGAAACCAAGAGTTTCGAACATATTACTTGTTTTACTTTGGACACAAGTGCTTTTAAAATTGTATGCTATCCAGATTATTGCCCGAATATTATTGCCTAAGTTAACTCACTGCCATCAAAGTCCCCTGTCAATCATGAACCGTTAGTTATTTGTGTAAGCGCGAATGTTATGGATAGATCTATCGGGACTGACAATCCCTGTCTCCCTTTCCAAAATTATGGTTTCTAGTTGACCATGTGGCGCATTTAACATTTGAATTGTATCCTTTGGGGTGTTTGGCAGAACATCCAACATTTATTTGGGGCACAAACAGCTAAGGCTTCAGGGTCATGAGCTTAGTGCAATAATACATATTACTTTTTGGACTTGGTGAATTTGTTTCTCTTGTCTACATTACTTAACCTTGTGGTCCACTACTGAACATTATTTGATTTATTGAATCACTACTTGGATTTCAGAAATGATACTTTGAAATGTTATAACGCTACTTTTCTTACTGAAATATTACTTTAATTATTTCAATACTGATTTTAGTTAAACCTATGAATTCACCAACATTATTGTTAACGTTTTTGCATTTATTTTCTCAGGTTATTATTTTGCTAGCTGAGCATTGAGAGCATTCGAGACGCGCGGATATATATATTTTTGAAGGCTTTATTATTTGAGTATTATTCAATAAACGTTTTAAAAAAATGTTTTCTATTGCATTTAAATGGGACCTACTGTAACTCTAATATTTTATAAAATTTATCGAATGGTTGACTTTTCAAAATGTCTCACCTAGAGTCGTTTTTTGCAACTTGTACTTTATGCTATGAAGTAGCACCCCAAGTGGTATTCCGCTACGTTATGATTTTAGGGGTGTAACATCACCTATTTGTCTATCATGATAAATGTGTTAAGGTTCGGTACACGGGCTCATGTGATGGGAATCATGATATAACTTGCCTTGCAAGCAATGTTATAGTGTTTTGTGGAACCAAACATGCATTCTGACTGTTAATTGTAAACTCTATGAATTCACTCAATGTTTTTTTGACGTTTTAAGCATGTATCTCAGGTATTGGTGCTATTGATGGCTTGGATGGAACGGAACGCGGATATCGAAGACTGTGTCTAGGTGAATGTTTTGTTTATTCAGACAGAAGGATGTTTTGGAAAAGAAGTCGTGTCATGACTTTCTGAAATGAAATTTGTAAGTTAGTTTAAGACCTTGTAACTCTAATTTTCCTCATATAAATGAAATAAGTTTTGTTTTATAAACGTATCATTTGAACGTTTACTGGGACTCGTGTGTATGTATTATGAAGTAGCACCCCAAATGTTGTATTCCGCTGCGTATCGTATTTTGGAGGTATTACAGAGTGGTACCAAAGCACAAGTTGTAGCGAACTAAGTCGTTTTACAAACATGGACTACAACTGTTTTTGGAAAATTTCATGAGTCTTTCACCATTGTCCGATATCCGCGGGCGTGTTGTTCTCGATCCTTAGAAGCCTTATGTGATGCTTTGATTGCATATTGTATGCGTGACAAGTGGGATACACTTAGTATAAGTAACGATTTTATATATATATATACGGCATCCGTTCTATGATGTATGGTTATATATATAACTCGGTATTCGCATCTCGCGAAAAGTTTAATTTCTTTATGCATTTAATGCGATATAATGAAATCATTCTAATATATGATGAGTATAATTCCACATATTATTAAAAAGTTATATGTATGATGGTTACTAATATAAGTATTTCTTTTCTTTGTAGTATCATGGGTGAACCCTTGTCACCTGACCGCGTATTCGACTTCCCTATGGACAAGCCAGAGCCGCATTTTGCATATGATTTCTTTGCTCCCGGACTGCTGCCAGGTTATATTGGTAATCCAAACAACAATGGATGGATTGAGGCAGATGTGACATTAATAGGAGAGTTGGGAGCTGAGGTGGACAAGCAGATGATTTACCTGGTGATTGATGAGGTTGCTGAGCCGATAGCTGAGGGAGAGGAGCATGTGATCGCCTCAGTGATTGATGTGGAGGAGGACATAGCCATGCTATTCGATGATGACAATTTAGTGATGATGATTCTGAGGGATTCGAGGATGATGAGGAGGTCTAGGAGGTAAACGAGGAGTGGTTGATGACTCCCGTTACACCACCTTTGATACCAATTGTGCCCCCACCGAGCACTTACGAGGTAGGAGGTCCATCTACTGTTGCTGAGGGACATTCTCTTGCCCTCCCAACACCTAGATTTCATGTACCTCCATTAGTGATTGAGGATTTGAGTACCCGCATGGGTAATCTAGAGTATGGACACAGACAACTAGTAAAGAAGGTGATCCAGGTGAGCGATGCTGAGGTAGCAGATGGCATTACTATTGGGGAGATTGGCCCTAGAGTTTCCGTTGTAGAGGGACGGGTACAGGTTATGGCGTCCTAGATGGTTCAGGCCGTGGGTAGACTGGAGCAGGTCGGTACTCAGGTGGAGCAGGGTCAGCAGGCTGCAACCCAGTAAGATGAGGTGATTTTTAGATTGAGCCAGCAGGTGCTGACTTTGTAGGCCGCTGGGCAGCAGAGAGATGTGTAGATTCAACAGCTTCAGACTATGGTTTCTGAGATGAGTAGTCGTGAGAGTACCCTGATGTAGTGCATTCTTGAGATGGATACACGCCTTGCCGATTTAGAGAGGAGACCACCGGGACCTTAGTAGTCCCATTGGTTGTTTATTTTGATTTTTAGTTGGATTATAACCATTTGTATAGCCACTAAACTGCTAGTGCCAGTTAATTAGGTTATGCTATCCGGTGTATTTTTGTTTTTGTAAACATCGCAACCATTCGAATATGTAGGATTCTTGTATTAGAAACTTAGAAATCATCATGATCGGATGTATCGGTCTTGGAACCGAAGATTGTAACTTTTGGGGGATTTTTGATTGTACATGTACTACCCCCAACATTGTTATCATTATTATGGTTATGAAGGATTATGATTATCATTGGTTATGAGTTTTATGTAATTCTGAATGTTGTTGCCCTTGAGTGTTGAATGATTCCAGTTGGTGAATCCTTCGCACGTGTATGATACTTGCTTGCATAGTCCATGAGTGGGTATTATTTTTTATACTTGCTTAGACCCGTTGACCAAACTATGTTAAAAGATGTCTTGTGAATTGATGATTTTAAAACTGTGGATCGCAATAACGAATTCGTGTGTTGAACGAATGTCGTTGCGCGGATTGTACTGACTTTGATGTATAAACTGTTTGTGTAAATAATGGACAATGTGTTTTTAAATTTCATAAACTGACCCTGTGGTGTCAAACAAATTCTCTTTTTAAAAAAAAATTGTAAATAAGGAGAATGGAGGATGGAATGATGCTATCTTCTTTTCTTTTTTTTTAAAACAACCAAAATCTTATTTTAACTTATATTTTTTATATATACCGAGAAAATGACTTACGCGTGTAGCGTATGAAAAAGGAACGTTTTGATGAGGATGGACATGACGTCGTTTGGTCCTCAATTATGCATAACTTGATCAACTATGCATAATTTAGGAAGAACCACGCTATGTCGGATAAATCATCACCTTTTAAAATGTCGAGTTTTGGAAAATTGTTCGAGTTGGATTTCTCAAAAGAGAAAAGTATTTTTACCCCTGCTACGGATTATTGTACAAGTAACCCTACTCCTATTGACTGCATGGAGAGAGTCTAATGTGAGTTGTTGTGACCGAGTTGTCCCGAAGGGAAAATACCAATGGTATTGTTCGGAACAAGTGTGTCTATAAAGGAGTGAAGTCGAATCCGTGGTAATATAGATTGATGGTTATCATAGAGACATGTGTTGAGACCAAGTGTGGTCGGTATGCTAGTGAGCAATGGTAGATTTGAGTTATCGAGGGTGTAAACCGGGTACCGACATTGAGAAGGGATCTTCTTGGAGTCGTAAGGTTTCCAAGGTGGGTAGAAGCCAAGGCGGTTACTTTTGAGGTTGAAAGTGAGGAATGGAGAAGACTTCTCCTACGTTAAATGTGTGTTTCCATGGATGTAGCAACTGATGGCCGTGAAGAAGACTTCTTCCCTAGAAATAAAAGGTAGTGATAGTATAGTTGTAACTATACCTGGATCGTCAAGGATTAGAATAAGACACTAAGCGACCCTGACTTAAGGTTAGGTGTAGTGGTCCTTATTCTTTGACGTCACGACTTAGAGTGCGTATATAAGAGGGAAAATATTAGAGATTCTAGCCGAATGGCAACATCCGTTCCCATCCTGGAGAAACAATCAAAGTAGCTAACGCCTTAAGTCGAACGATATTGAATTAGGAATGTGCGTGATTGTCTCGACTTGATTAGTTGGGTCATCTAATATTTGATGCGATGTGTTAGGACCAAGCTGATTGTGCTAGTCGCCATGCGGAAACGTTGAAGTTTTGATTTTCATCGAACGAGAAACGAGCCCATGATGGTCAATTGTTTTCTTGATTGTTTTTTAATTGTCTTTCGACAATATATGTGTTTTCTAGCGGGTTTATCGCCGCCAAATTATCTGAAAAATGTGCTTTATGTGCTATGCGCTTTGAATGTTAATAAGCGGTCATGTCGCTTTTGTGTAGCCCATGATGTGGTTTAGGATGTGAGTGGATGGGTATATTTTCCCGGAAATGAATGAAGGTTCAATTAGACGGGTACACATACCCAAAAGGTCTTCTGTGAACATGGATTGGTATCCTGAAAGTCAATAGTCATTCGTGGCGAGATAACCCACAAGCATAACTATGATTGGTTAGGACTTAACTGTGATCAAGTCGGAACTATTGTCGATCATGGCTTGACGATTAACAAGCGTAATCATTGTTGGTTAGGACTTAGCCGTGATTAAGTCATAATTATTGTCGGAATGGCTTGACTATTTAGCAAGCATGGTATAATGTGATTTGAATCGGCTTGGGTAATGCCTACCCACATGTCGTGATTATTTTTGCTAAGGATTCATGGTAAGCGAGCATGATTATTTTGCTAAGGCTTCATGGTAAGCGAGCGTGGTTATTTTGCTAAGGCTTCATGGTAAGCGAGCACGGTTATTTTGCTAAGGCTTCATGGTAAGCGAGCACGGTTATTTTACTAAGGCTTCATGGTACGCGAGCATGGTTTATTTGCTATGGCTTCGTAGTAAGCGAGCATGGTTTATTTGCTAAGGCTTCGTAGTAAGCGAGCATGGTTTATTTGCTAAGGCTTCTTAGTAAGCGAGCATCGTTATTTTGCTAAGGCTTCAAAGTAAGCGAGCATGATTGTTGCTAAGTGTGATAATGAGCAAGTATGATAAAGTGCCTAAGTAAAGCTAGGCCGAAATGCGAAGTCATCGTAAAATGACGAATATGTAATTATGTGCTTATGTGATTTTATGTGTTAGTGCTATAATGCGTTTGATGGGGTCATATGTACTCCGGAAAGTTTTTGTAACCGATGGTGCATTATTAAATGAGACCGGGAAGGCGACACGTGTATTTTGGCTTTGGATATTGATGAGTATTTTGGTTTTGGACGATGACGTGCGCTTGGGCTTTGGTTAGCGACAGATGTTTCGGTTTTGTGTAGCGATGTGCGCTTTGTTTTGTTAGAATGAACACCAAATTAAGATTTGGGTTGATCTTTCGTTTAAAGTCTTTCGCTTAAAAACGACTTGATTTATGTTTTCCCGGATACGTTCCG